>PVKA01003243.1:56182-112772 GCA_004027165.1 Ctenomys sociabilis
TTTTTTTTTTTTTTTTTTTTTTTTTTTTTTTTTTGTCTTTTTGAGACAGGGTCTCACTATGCAGTTCAGGCTGGCCTTAAGTTCACTTTGTAGCTCAGGCTGGTCTCGAACTCACAACAATCCTCCTGCCTCAGCCTCCCGAGTGCTGGGATTACAGGCATGCGCCACCATGCCCGGCTAGCACCACCTTCTTTAGGTGGTTGGGGCTGCTGGTGGCTAGAAGCTTGAGTCCAAATCTGGGCCAAAAATGCCACTGTGCCAGACCTGGGCGGAGTTCAGTGATGCAGCTGAGAAGCTCGATCTCATAGACCCGATGAGGGCAGGAATGGTGAGAAAATGGAGAAGCATTAATGGAAATTTGTGTAGTAAGGTAACAGATGATTCAGTTTGTTGTTGTACAGGACAGATAAAGCCCAAGAAGTGAAGGGGGCCGGGGAGATGGCTCAGTGAAATAAGCACTTCCCTGGCAAGAGCAAGGGCCTGAGTTTGATCCCTGGTTCTGCAAAAAAAAAAAAAAAAAAAAAAAAGGATGTGAAGAGGCCTGAGAAATTCCATAGTGAGCTGATGCAACTTATGGCAATCAAGGAGCCCCTCGATGTTACCACAGAAACACACTGACGGTTTGAAATGATCTGTTTGTCTTGTTTGCAGGAAGTAAACATCTTTTGAAATTGATAAAATACTGAAAAAGAAAACACTTTATGTAACTAAGTGGGCTATTCAGAAGCCAAGAGATCATTTTTTGTATTTTGTTTTTAGTGTTTACCTTAGAGTTGTAGGAATATAAATGCTTTCATTTAGGGAACCGGTTTTGTTTTTCTTTTTCTTTCTTTTTTTTCGGAAATTGAACAAGAAATGTATCTATCTTAGAAACTTCTTTGCAGAAGCTGGTTGATTTGAGGCAAAATGTATAATTATTTCTCTGGTAAATACCCATTAGTAATTTTAACATAAAATAGAAAGAAAGCCAGTTCTCGCATTTAGTTCATTTGCCTTTAAGAGAAAGTTAAATGGAACCATTTGGCAGATTGTTGTGTTTCTTTTGGATCATAAGCTTTGCACTGTTCATAGCCAACAAATATAAGTGGTGACTAGAATTAACTGTACAGTATTAACATGATCTTTTTAAGTTAAAAAGTGTATATAGTTGCTAAAAAATTAAAGACAATGCTGAAAATTTTGCACAGCAAAAAAAGTCATTCATGGAGTGAAAAGACAACCCAAAGAGTAAGAAAAATTTTATTCCAGCTGTTCTACAGACAAAGACTAGTACATATGAAGAACTGAAAAACATGAGACACTCCAATACAAACCCAATTTATTAATTCTTTAAAATTTATTCAAAAAATAACAACAATGAAGACAAACACACGAACATAGAGCTATATAAATGGTACAGAATTTCAAAACAAGAACAGAAAATTAACAATGATGTTATATTACATATTATTATCATCAAATTTGCTGCTCAAATTACCAGATATAAATCACGCAAGATTTTTTTTGGCAGAACTGGGTATCAAAGTCAGGACCTTGAGTTTTCCAGGGAATCGTTTATTCCACTGAGCCATCTCCCAGCAAGCATGCAAGATTGATCAAATAATTAAAGATTAATTCTTCTTTTCAGTAAACCTTAAATTTTTGTGATTTTTATTTCAAAAGTATTATTGTAAGGAGTATAAAAATAATATACAAAATATTAGGAATGACACACAGTTTAAAAAAAAGACGAAAGGTATTCAGTTGCACATTGCTGTCTTCAATAATCAGACTACAGATACTAGCATGTAAAATTAGTCAGAGTGAAAATTTTAAACAATACCTGATTCCTTCAAAAAACTGATAAAAATCATCTTAGCTGTCCTGTGCATATATTTATGTAATTTTCCCCTTCCTTTTTTTTCCTATCTTTTCTCCTTTATCTCATCTCAAATGTTTATTTCTCATGTTCAGTTCACTTCCATTTTACTGTATCTATTGTACCTTTCAGATTTTATTCTCTTACATTCTTATACTAGGGAAACAACATGATGTTTACACATGTAGGTCAGATTTGTTTCACTTATGAGTGTAGCCTCTAGTTGTATCCATTTACCTATAAAAGCTTCAAGTTTATCTTCCTTAATAGGTAACTAATACTCCATTATATTTAAAAAAAAAAACTATCTTTTTTTATCTATTCATCAGGTGATGGGAATTTGGGTAGTTTGCAAGATTTGATTATGACAAATTATGCTGCTATACATATGGATGTACATGCTTTCAGTTCTTTTGGAAAAATATCCAGAAGGGGAAGAGCTGGGTTGAATAGGAGTTCTTTTTTTTTTTTTTTTTTTTTTTTTGATTTTGGAGAAGGGTCTACAGGGTGTTCAGGGTCTCACTACTAAATCTGGCTATTGACAGCCTCCCAAGAGCTGGGATTAAAGGTGTGTCCTACCACGCCCAGTCTTAATTGTCCTCTCAGCATGCCCCCAGGGTGGGCCAGCAGGGCAGGTTAGGCCACCAAGCTGCTGGCCCCTGAGCCTGCTCACAGGTGCTTTAATTCACTGAGCTATTTGCCTAGTCCTTGAATGCGAGTTGTAATCCTAGCTATTTGGCAGTCTCCATTCTGATTTCCATAGTGTTTCTACCAGTGGGTACTCCCACCAACAGTGGAGAAGAGTTCCTTTCCCCCACAGCCTTTCCAGCATTTGTTATTGGTTGATTTCTTTATGATAGTTATTCTTTCTTGGATGGGATGGTATCTCAATGTTTTAATTTTCATTTCTTAAATTACCAGTGCTGTGGAACATTTTCTTCCATTTGTATTTCTTCCTCTGATAATTGTGTATTCATCTCAAACACCATTTTTTGGATTGGATCTCAAAGATCCAATTTAAAAGTGGGCACCAGAGATGAATAGACACTTTGTAGAAGAAGTACATGAAAAACTGTACCTCATGGGCCGGGAGATGGCTCAGTGGAATAAGCACTTCCCTGGGAAGCACCAGCACCTGAGTTCAATCCCTGGTTTGGAAAAACACAAAACAAAACAAAACAAAAAACTGTACCTCAGCACTTGTCATTTCAGAAAAACAAATTAAACTAATGCTGAGATTTCATGTCACTCCAAAAAGAATTATTATGAAGAAAACATAGTTTTTGGTTGTTTTTACACAGTGTATTAGAGTGTGAGCTCTGCACACTCTCAAGTGTCCAAAATACTCAAGAAAAAAGAAAAAAAAAATCATTTCTTTTTGTTTCAACAGATGTGCTTGAATTGAGGGGAGTCCTCTCTGAATAGCTTGTCTGTAGTCACATACTTAAATGAACTACGCTCTCTCTTCAGAAATTGAAACTTGACTAAGGACTGTATGTTCTGCTTAGCTGGAGAATCAAGTCAGTTTGAATAGTACTCTTCAAACTACCAAAAATAGAAAAAATTTCAGGAAGAAAGAGGATTCTAATAACAGCAAAAGGGAAAGTAGTTGCAAATTCAGCACAAATAATGGACATTTTTGTTACAGTATATATACCTGAAAAGTAACATAGTAAGAGGAAAATGCTGTTTAGTAGTTATAACTATCTGAGTTTGGAAATTTTACATTAATTACCAACATTTCTCCAGAAATGTAATTGCCTTTCTTTCTTCCTTCCTTCCTTCCTTCCTTCCTTCCTTCCTTCCTTCCTTCCTTCCTTCCTTCCTTTCTTCCTTTCTTTCTTTATTTTTCTTCCTTCCTTCCTCTCTCTCTCTCTCTCTCTCTCTCTCATTTTCTTTCTTTAATGTACTTGGTACAGGGTCTCATTACAGAGTACAGAATTATAGTGATCTTCCTATTTTTAACCTCCCCAGCTCTGGGATTTCGGGTGTGCACCACCACACCCCACTTGGTGGCCAGCTCAGTGTGCCCAGAGGGTGGGGCCAGCACGTGGAGTGATCCCTGCACTCGGGTGAGTAGGCACTTAGTCCACTGAGCTATCTCACTGGCACGTGTAATTATGTTTCTAACACCTTCACTTTTCTCTGCTTGACTTACAAGGACTGAATTTTATGCTCAACTGGAGATTCCTGTCAGGTCAAATAGAATTCTTTTAAACTGTATGAAAAAGTATTGGATTTTTCAGGGAAAAAAGAGGGTTCTGACAACAGCAAAAGGGGAAGTAGTTGCAAATTCAGCAACAACAATGGACATTTTTGTTACAGTATATATACCTGAAAAGTAAGAGAGTAACAGTAAGAAGAAAATGCCGTTTAGTTATAACTGTCTGAGTTGGTTGTTAAATACACTGAAAGCATCTAATTGACTTAACTGAATGTATGTGGACAGATTATGGAGGAATGTATTCTATGAAAACTGTTGGAATCTAAAGAGGCAAAAATCACCACTAACTGGGTTAGTGATTAGCTGCATCAAGGGGATGGTAGGTGTTTTATTCAAAACTGAATACAATTCCTGAAGGTGCAAGCTGCAAGATTAAACTAAGCAAAAGCAATTTAGAGATAAAGAGAGAAATGTGGAACTGAGCAAAGAATAAGCCTTCTATAGAAAATTGAAATTATTAGGTCAAAGTGAAAAAGGATAGTTAAAAAAAATCTCTATATTAAAAAAAATTAAAGTTATACAAGTACAACACATCCCGCATTCACAGAAAGATAAAATGTAAATCTTGGAAATTTAAGTGCTTGTCAAATTGATATTTAATTTTCCATAGTTAAAGGAAAAAACAGGTAAAAAATAGAATTCAAATTTGAGATTTAAGTTATATTGCCATTAGTTAATTAGTTACCAATAACTTCCAATTCCTGGAGTCTTGGTATTTATGGGAATATTTTAATAAAGTTTTTTGCTTTAGTTGCAGCTAGAGTACTCCAAATTGATAGTATATATATTTTATCAGTGATGGTAGAAATTTTAGGTTTTTCTTTTTTTTTTTTTTGTACTTGTTTGTCATCTTGCAGTCATTTGATAAAAAGTACATGCAAGTTTTCTACACAACAGTGTCAGAATAACATGCTTGTGTTTTCTCTTTATGCTTCTACATAGGAAAGACCCAAATTCTGAAAGAATAAGTTCAAGAAGTAACATTTAATAATCACAGAATTTAAAAGTGTGAAGAGACCATAGAGGAGAGTTAGTACAGCTCCAAGTATTATAGTTCAGAAAGTAAGACACAGCCCATGTGAGTGCAGTTAGCTGACCTCAGCAACCAGATCCCCTTTGCTTCTCTTGACCATCCATGATGTCAAATGTTTTATCTTTGAGAAAGCTGATGGAATAGAATATTGAGGACAAAAATCAACACATTATATTAACAAACTTAATTAAAAATGTCTAGATTTATAAGAAAAAATCACTATAAAATTGTAGGCACTTTTCTTTCCAGAGACAACTACTCACATTAAAGTATGCTAAGAAAAGTCATTGTCTAAACCCACAAATGGTTAATGTTACTCTTATGGCCACATCGTAGTAATCATTATCCATAAATACAGTCATTAGTATCTTACAGCATGCATTTTCCCTTTAAAAAAAATCTGTGGGCTGGCCAGATAGGTCAGCAGACTAAAGCACCTGCTTATTCAGGTGTGGGGACCAGGGTTTGTCCCTTGGCCTGCCATGCAGGCCCCACCCCCAGGGCACATTGAAATGGAGACTAGGACCTGGGAGTGGTGCTCAACTGTAATCCCAGAACTTGGGAGGCTGAAAACAGGAGGATCACTATGAGTCCAATAAATATAAAAACAATAAAAATAAATGAAAAAGGTAGTTGGAGAAAATGGGAAAAATACTGAAGCATTAAGTACAATTATTCTTACAGCAGGAATCTCCCCAGAATTACTCATTCAAGAGTAAAATTTTAACCATTTTCTTCTTGTTAATCAGAAGAGAGGAGATATGACATAATTTGGTGTGGAATGGCATTAAACTGTCCACCAAGCTCAGAAACAAGGAAGCCTTGTGAAAAAAGAGAAGACATTGCGCAGAGAACCTCAATCCCTGTCAAAAGGCAGACTTTTACTTATGCTGCTAAATAGTACAGGTAAAATTATTGAATGATACATCTGTTAACAATGGTGAACAAGTGGGCCAACTTCCCTCCCTTTCCCCATTTTCATCATCTTTCTCTTCTTTGTCCAACTCATCCTCTGGTCGGTGTCTTGCTGCAACCCCGGGTCTCAACCGATTTCTCACAGGCTGCACTTGGCATGAGACCGAAAGAACCTCGCTTGTCATGTCGGTAACCTTCACAGTGTACTCGCTGAATGTGCACCATTGAGACAGTTAGAACCTACAGCATGAAACTCAGCAACCAAACAGCTCATGCACTTCCTGCCTCAGAAAAGCTTCATTACATTGAGAAGGATGGCAGTCACCCTGTGGCCGAATGCATAATAAATAAAGAAACTAATACAAAGTCAGAGAGTTGTACACACTTTTAAATCAAACCTATTGTTTTTCTCAGTCAACAGCAGTCATTAGGCACAAATATAAATGTTCAGTTTCTTCTAATTGCTAAAGTGGTTCTAAATAAATTCTCTGAAATAGACAACATTCTTCAATCTTATGATTCAAGTGACATTTACCAGAGGATATATTAAAAATTGTTATTTAATTTAAAAAGCAGTTTTATATTTCCTGAAATCATGTTTAGCAAAACAAATCAGAGCCATAAGCTTAAATATCATGTGATTTTTCTTTCTCTCTCTCTCTCTCTATTTTTTTTTTTTCAGAACCAGGGATTGAACTCAGGCTCTTGCACTTGCCAGGGAGGTGCTTATTCCACAGAGCGATCTCCCTGGCCCCATGTAATTTCTCTTACAGAAGAAATCTAATGTATAAATAATTTAAAAAGTGAAATAAAAGAAAACTGAAAACAGGAAGAAAGATTTTTTTAATGGGAAGAGAAATCCAGAGATGTAGGGAAAGAAGGAAAAGTAATAAGAATTAAGGTGTGCTATGTACATGTGCCAGTTTTCCAGAAAGAATGTACTTGTTATGTAAAGTAAATGTGCCAATAAGCATATCTAGAAAAGGAGAAATACTCAGTGTTATTGAATCATAGTGAAAGGTCTTGTAGGAGAGGTATATGTGTTTTTTTCAATACTACCATGAAACACATCTACTCAAATCAAGTCTTTTCCTAATGGTGGCTGTATGACCTAGATGACTGGCCTTATTCTTTATTTACTCTGGATGATGTATCTTTAACTTTGTGAAGAATAACATAAAGCAATGACATTTACAGCTAATAATAATAATGATATTTTGTATTCTTGGAATATAATTAATATACACGTATGTATATCAAAAGAAACCGTACCCACAATACTATTTTTATTTTTAAGAAGTGATTGCAGAAAACTGTACATTTTTGTCCAAAACTGTTACACCAATTTTTCAGGTATGATAATCTACAAACAAGAGATATATTCTGAAGTAGAAGCTAGAAAAAGATTGTTCCCAACTATAATGCTAATGACAATGACTACATTGATTGAGGCCTTGGAATCTACTTGCTTTCATTCAAAATGTGGTGCATATATTAATGTAACAATTATAAAAATACTGGAGATGATATTTTTATCAGTATACTGCCTAATTAAACTTGAGATCAAATTAAGTACTCCTAATCTCTTTGAGCATTTGCCCTCTGAGATGAGTAAATAAAACAAAACAAAAAAAACAAAAAAAATATATATATATATAGTTTATTTATTTATTTACTACAGGGTCTAAATACATAGCTTGGACTGAGAGTGATTCTCCTATCTCAGCCAGCACTGGGATCACAGGCACGCACCACAGTGATGGATTTCAGGGCCAGCACAATGCACCTGAGGTTCCAAGGCTGGCACAGCTTGTAGTAGCAGGGAACAAACCCAGGGTTTTGTACTTATCTAAGTAACTCCTTGGTCCTCAATATTTGAAAGCATACATCTTGCATTTAAAAGGTAGTGCCAAAGTAAGTATATCCTGGATATGCAAGATATGCGCACACATATATACAGTACTTGCATGATATTTTCTCCTTGTCTATCATGTAGGCCCTTTCTAATCCTTCTGAACCATATGAGACTATACTCAATGCCATTCTACAGACTCTAATACTAGCAGAGATAGGCTCACTAGTCCCCAGTGAAGACAATCAAAGAGTTCATTGTCATGCTGTTATGGCCATAGTTTGAATGTCTCTTCCACAGCTCGTGTTGAAATGTAATTGTAGCAGAATTAAAAGGTGCAAATTAAGAGGTGAATTAGGGAAGGGGAGCCTTGTCCTCACGAGTGGCTAGGTGTCACTGACACAGAAGTGGCTGAGTCATCACGAGTGTGGCCCAAGGCCTCATACCCTCTCTACTCTTTCGTATGCTCTCTCCCACCTAAAGCTTTTCACCATCTTTTGATGCAGCAAGAAAATCATTACCACAAAGGAAATTTTGATCCTGAGCTTCGCCGGCTCCAGAACATTGAGAAATAAGCTTAGTTTCTTTATATGTTTCCTGTTCTGTAATGTAAGAGCAGAAAATGAACTGAGAAAATCACCCCATTACTAAACTTGGGTGATTCAAATTACTGGACATAGGAAGACATTGACGGGAAAAATATAGATTTAATGTCATACACAAAACAAACATTCTTCTTAAATGTTCTCTTTATGTAATTATTACTCTATTTCATAGATTGTGTTTCTGTGGACTAGTCCTTATAATGTGAAGGAAATAAGGAGAATGAATTTATTGATCCACTTTTTAATGCAATGTTAGATTGTGTATGTAATGTAATCCTCTTTGTATTTTGTATTATGTTATGCCAAGTAAGAATCAATGGCTGAAGAAAATGTAGGTTTTCTTTACAAGATGACCTGCTACTTCTGTATCACATGTAATCAAGAATACCACGGAGCCTCCCAGTTTTGCTTTGCTAAATGATGATAATCTTCAATTTGCTTTTGTTTATAGAACTCTTCATGTGGACCTATGTTGCAAATATTAACCTATTGCTTTCACCTAGATATTATTTTTTGACATAGCTATTATTTACATGGATGTTAAAGAATAATTAAACATGCAAGGACTTTTTACACTTTTACAGTTTTAATAGAAATGTCTGTGAGAGAAAATATGAAAGAGATTGTGAAGATTAGGACTGTTTTCAGATTGTCCTGCATGACAATCTGTTGGCTGTCCCAGGAACCTTAGTAAAACAGAGAAATAAAGAAGGTGGAAGGAGCTGGGCGTGGTGGCGCAGGCCTGTAATCCCAGCACTCGGGAGGCTGAGGCAGGAGGATTGTTGTGAGTTTGAGACCAGCCTGAGCTACAAAATGAGCTTAAGGCCAGCCTGAACTACATAATAAGACCCTGTCTCAAAAAGACAAAAAAAAAAAAAAAGAAGGTGGAAGGATGTGAGGATTTTGGAGGCTCTGTGAAGCGAATCTTAGAGACTTTCGAAGTTGACCTATGCTAAATTTGAATGGCTGTTATTGCTGGCCTTGGGACAGCTTGCTACCTGTTAGAACAGTATTTTAGAAGTGCATAACATATTTTCCCTACTTTTTACTTAACCCTTAGAAAACTAATACACTTGATAGTTACTACTGAGAGCTAAATCATAGTGTAAACTATGAGTGAGATGTGACAATAAGGAAGAAAGTAAGACTATATTTACTACGTTATTTTCTTAACCCTGATATCCACTGTCTTTTGAAGTTGCCTACATATTCTGCTAGATGTAAAACTGCAAACGGAAGAAAGTGATGAATAGCATGCATTCGTCCCACCATATTAACTATTCTGTGGCTTCAGGGGAAAGATCCATTATTATCTGCACGATTTTCTTCTTTTTTCATCTCTTGATTATTAAAACACAAAAACAAGCAGAACTGTAATTTAAATCATATCTGTACTTTGCAGAGGATTTTTAAATTCTTGTGCTGAAGCAAATTTCCAAAGAAAAAACAACAAAAGAAGTACACTAGTTCAAGAACTGCCTCATTTGTATTTTGTTGCTGAGATTTTCCTTGAATAATTCTAGTTATGGGTAAATATTTTTAAAATAAAAAACAGTGGAGCCAGCCAAATAGCTCAGTGGATTAAAGCACCTGCAAGAAAGCACAGGGGCCAGGGTTTGACACCCAGGCCTGCTGTGCTGGCCCTGCCAGCCCCAACCCCGGGATGCACTGAGAAGGCAATAGAGACTGGCGTGGTGCCGTGCACCTACAATCCTAGCCCTTGGGAGGCTGTAAACAGGTGGTCTACAAGTCTGATCTAATAGTGAGACCTTGAATTCCATGTGAACCCTTCCTTAAAATACATAGTAATAATAATAATAATAAATTAAATTAAAAACAACAGAGAAAGATTTTTAGTACAAGTTTAGTATAAGCATCAAAATGAAGGAGAACTATGCAGTCTGTTAAAAGTCTACTGAAAGCTACTAGCTTTTTTTTAAACAATTCAGTGACACAAAGCAGAAGTAAAATGGTAAAGCATTAGAATTTATCTTTTTCATCTTATTATATATTCAATAATAATGTATTAAAATTATAATTTTAATGTGATTTGGACAAATATTTTTATTTTTGACCTCTAAGTTGTTAGTGATGTACTTCTATGAAAGCCATGGTATTTCAGTTTCCTTAGTAGTAATGGCTAAGAGAGAGGGAAATTATTGCTGTTAAGTAGCCTATAATGTATTTGCTATCTCAAAGATCCTGCCTTCCAGACTTTATCTAGGAAACAAAATACATTGACAGGATTTTAATGAATATCTTGGTATTTTTAAATATTATTTAGAGACTCTGAAAACTACTTGAAGGAAATTCAAAGACCAATACATTTCACTTCTTGCTGACAGGGTCCCAATTATAGATAGATAGATGATAGATAGATAGATAGATAGATAGATAGATAGATAGATAGATAGATAGATAGATATGCTTTGAATTCCTCAATTCACACAAAAGTTTTGAGTTTAAGTAGAAGTTATCAGAACTATTATGATCAAATTCTAATTCTAAGCATCTAACGTCTATGATCAAAAAATGTAGCAATGACTTTAAAAATAGATGTGTTATACTAATTTGAACATTACACAATGTACACATGTATCAAAGTATAACAAGGTACCACATTAGTATATATATATATTCTTTTTGTATTTTGTTATGCAAAGTAAGAATTAATGGCTGAAGAAAATGTAGGTTTTCTTTCCAAGATGACCTGCTACTTCTGTATCATGTAATCTGTATTATGTAACCAGGCATACCATTGAGCCTCTCAGTTTCGCTTTGCTAAATGATGATAAACTTCAATTTGCTTTTGTTTATAGAACTCTTCATGTGGACCTACATTGCAAATATTAACCTATTGCTTTCACCTAGATATTATTTTTGACATAGCTATTATTTACATGGATATTAAAGAATAATTAAACATGCAAGGACTTTTTACACTTTTACATTTTTGATAATGTCTGTGAGAGAAAATATGAGGTTGTGAAGACTGAGACTGTTTTCAGATTGTCATGCATGACTATCTGTTTGTTGGCTGTCCCAGAAACCTTAGTAAAACAGAGAAATAAAGAAGATGGAAGGATGTGAGGATTTTGGAGGCTCTGTGAAGTGAATCTTAGAGACTTTCGAAGTTGACCTATGCTAAATTTGAATGGCTGTCATTGATGGCCTTGGAACAGCTTGCTACCTGTTAGAACAGTAGTTTAGAAGTTAGTAGTTTTTATAAATTAAAAATAGATTCATTTCTGCTCAGGTGTGATGATAATTCTTGTAGTCTGAGGCAGGAGGATTACTTGTCACAGGAATTCAAGACCTGCCAGAGAAATTTACTGCAATGCTTATTACAAAATAATAATTATAAATATAAACTAATTTTTTAAATGTCCAGTAATTTCTTCCAGCACTTAGAATGATCTTGAAAGTCTTCAGAACACCCCACTAGTTTCTCTCTAATTGGTTCCTTAACAACTTCTGCAGCTTACTATGTTACCACTTTCAATTTTGTATAATTGAGCTAAATTATACTTTTTGTACTCAATTAAAAGGGTTAAACATAAACATGTTCACACATTGTAGATTTTATTGCTTGTGTCTGGAAAAATCTTCGCCCATCCGGTTGTTTTGATCATCATTCCAGCCTTTGTTTAAATAGCATTTAAATGTCATCTCCTCTGAGATATATTTTCTGATCAAATAATTTATCTAAAACGTTTCAGCTCTTCTCCATAGGGATTATTTTCCTTTTAGCTCAATATTCAGCTTTAATTTTTGTCATTAGACTCTATTATCACTGCCTTCAACAGTACAATGAAAAAGGGAACTTCCCTGTACTTTGAAAGTAACTGCTTGAATATGCAGCAGGATACCTTGTCTTTCTACTAGAACTCATTCTTCTTAAAAATAGTATGAAGTTATTCATTTGCTGGTATTAATCATTATCATGTTACCTTATAAATTAAAGGAAGCATTTTCATTTGCAGGCTGGAAAGAAAATTATGTTTCAATTTTCCTGTCTTTAGCTGGAAAGTTTTAAAATATGATCTAAATTATTGGAAAAAAATAAACAATGGACTTTTACATATGATTGTATTTTAGATGAATCCTTCTTTCATATCTGTGACTTATACTTTTGTATCAATTACTTTATGACATTGCAATTCACCTTAATCATGTTTAGAAATTATAAATTAAATTTCAAATAAGAATCATTTCCTGGGCTGGGGAAATAGTTTAGCAGCTTAAGAGCCTGCCTGGGAAACGCAAGGTTGTGAGTTCAATCCCTGGTCCAAACAGAGAAAAAAAATAAAACCTCTTAAAGCCAGGCATGGTGGCGCATGCCTGTAATCCCAGCACTTGGGAGGCTGAGGCAGGAGGATTGTTGTGAGTTCGAGACCAGCCTGAGCTATAAAGTGAGCTTAAGGCCAGCCTGAACTGCATAGTGAGACCCTGTCTCAAAAAGACAAAAAAAAAAAAAAAAAAAAAGAATCATTTCCTGTTGTGCTATTGCAAATATTGTATAGCTGTTACAACTTAAAAATACAGTTGTTGGCAGAGTAATCCAAAATACGAATGGTAAAGTTACTCAGTTTTCCATAGTGAATAATCCACTGAGATCAAGGATGCTTCATTTCCATGCTTAATACTTATATTGGTTTTGCAACATTTATCAAAGTGCATTAATTTTTCTTATATCTTTTACCCACCTTACTCAGTGTCACAAGTAAATAGCTGTCATTTCTCCTTGTCCACATCTTTATTCTTTGAAACAAATACAGCTTTTTCACAGAACGGCTCATTACTTGAAAGACTGAATGAACTAAATAAATAAAAATAAATGCTTAGCGTCTTTTTATTTTCAAGATAAATTGAGTGGATGCAGTTGAGAAAACCAATGTCAAAGGATAGTTCTGACAACAGAAATTATCAAAGATGAAGTATAAAAAGAAAAACAATGTTAAGTGTCTCAGTTACTCTTTTTCATTGCTGGCACCCAAAATGAAGGAAGGAAAGGTCTATTTAGCTCACAGTTACTGGAGGCTTCAGTCCATACTCAGCTGGCTCTAAAGCAACATGGCACATGGCAGAGGGCAATAGTTCATGGCGGTAGGCACAAGAAGAGAGAAAATGCAGGAGTAACAACAACAGTGGCAACAGAGAAGAAGTTTGTCTCTTTGTCTTATGTCACTTTCAGGCTGTCCACCTCAGGCTGAGGGTAGCACTCACACCTATAATCCCAGCAGCACTGAAACTCATAATCACAGCCTTGAATAATCCATAATCCCAGTGGATCATGAGTTAATCATAAACACTAGAAGTCCATCCCATGACTGCATGAGGCTTTGGTGGGTAGGGGAGGACATGACATGAGACACCTAGAGTCAAACATAGCAGTAGGGAATTGAGCATGTGTCAGTCCTTCACAGTGAGCATAATCATTATGTACTGCAAATATGTACTGATGAAAGTATAAAAATATTTTAAAATAGTAACAAAGGGGCTGGGGAGATATCACAGTGGTCTAAGTGCCTGTCTGGCAAGTGTAATGATCCAAGTTCAATCCCCCATACTGCATGTCGTGTAGGTCCAGGAACCCCAGGCATGCCTTGCCCACCCCGAATCTGGGTGTGGTGGCACATGCCTATAATTCCAGTGCTGAGGAGGTTGAGATGGGAGGATCACTATGACTCTGAGATGTGTAGTAAGACCCTGTACCAAACAAATAAATAAAAATTAAATATTAATAAAATAGTAACAAAAGTAAAGTGCAATATGTAAGGACCTCTTATATTTGAATTTTAAGTCAGAGGATAAGAAAGAGAGAATGATTTATACTAAATATCTGTTGAGATGAGAATATTTCAAAATTAATAAGAAATATGCCATAATGGGAAGAAAGAAAAAAAAAAAAAAACAGAAACCTCCAAGCAGAAAAAGTGACTAATAAAAGAGGGTAACAAATAAAAGAAAACCTGATAATAATTTATCAGGTATAAACATACTTGTATCTCAGTTGTATTTTGCAGCTACTATATTTTTACAAAGTGAGATTGTGAGACAACTCTGAGTTAGGTAGGGTATTGGCACCACTTTTGCAATGGCATGTGTTCACCGATCCCCTGTGCCATGTCATAAATTCTCACCATATTTTAAGCTTTTAAAGTATTACATCTGTTCTGGTGGTCAATAATTAGTGGTCTTTGCCATGACTGTTTTAATGTTTTGTGAGAACCACAGACAGTACTGATAAATACTGTCCATCATCACAGGGCTTCACCAGTAGTGTGTTCAACTTTTGCTCTCCTCTCAGAAAATAGGACACCCTATTTTTCTGAGATACAGCAATATTGTGTCAAAATCAGTTAAGCAAAGAATAATTCTACAATGAACTCTAAATATTTAGGTGAAAGGAAGAAGCATGAATCTCCTAAGCAAACTTTATTTTATTTCTATGCCAGGGATTGAACGAAGGACCTTGCACTTGCCAGGCAGGTGCTTATGCAACTAAGCTATCTCCCTGGCAAAAGCAGAAATTTTTAGGCTTAGTGAGAAAAGCATGTCAAATGCTAAGATAAATTAACAGCCGTATTTATTGTGCCAAATAGCCAAGTTGTAAAGGAAAAGGAAAGTTCTTATAGAAAAACAGAAGTTCTACTCTAATAAATATATATATGAGGATAAAGCTTTGCAAGATTTCAATCTCAAAATCTATTACTTAGATATGTAGTTAATTTTCTTTTTTTATTTAATTTTATTGAAAAACAAATAGCAATGAGACAGTTTCAAAACAAAGCAATAGGACAGTTTCAATAGTTAATACATTGCATATTGTTATCTTCTCAGTGGTTATTCATAGTACGAGAGGCAGACATGATATCCTGTCCAAATACTATTGGTACAAATCTTTCTTTTCATTGAATTAAGAGAAAGTAGCTGTATATCTATCTTAACTATTTTGTGTGTATCAGAAACATAATAGTCCTTCCTTTGTATCCCATTTTTTATTTAGTTTTGTCAGAGATGGGTATTTCATTGCCATTTAAATATTGTAGATGTGTGAATTCAGCAAAATAACCCAATATAGTCCAGTAGTCCATAATAGCAGTGGGTTAACCATAGGACTGACAATGTCAGAAGTTGTTGACTTGAGCCTTTCACAGCTCAGCATATTAATATGGCTTTACTTTTTACACCTTGTTTTTATATTTTTCTGCTGGATGGTTAAGACCAAGGTAGAGAAAGACCTATATAACAAGAAATGTAACTTTTTTAATCTAATAAAGTCAGTCAAATCCCCCAGAATTTATCCTGTAATGCAGTTTGCAGATCCTTTGTCAGTGTCAGCCATGTGGATGAGTCAAGGGCATTGTTTGACCAATTTTCTCCTTGTGAAAGCCTGAGAAAACGTTTTCTCTCCATGTGACTCTCCTTAGGCACAGTCTACATCACCAATCACATTCCTTTGTGGCCCCATAATCTCCTTGATCAGAAAATTTGGGCCACAACTAATTTATATGATGTTACAGTAAAGGTTCTCCTATGTCCTGAGTCTTCACTGATCTTGAAAGGCTAGGGCCAAAGTGTTCACTGTCCTTGAAACCCTTCTTTTTCTCATATTTTGCTCTGCAAACTTATGTTGTTAGCACTCCAGAAGAGAAGCTTATTATTACCCTACAACATACATGGTTGGGTTTAATCTCACTGTCTGTCTGAATATCAAACATTTAGGCATAACATGGAATGGGTATTTTTCATCAAGTATTGATATGCTAAACTTTAAGCCCCTACAGAATATGTAGAAAAAATTTAAAAAATAAAAAGTGTTTTAAAAATCTGAATGAACAATTATATATTTTTACACAAAAATTTAGAAATCTAACCATATACAGTATTGTAGCAAGACAGTCCTGCGACATTTTTTTCTTGTCTCTTTTTTTTCATTTATTACCTTTTTTAAATTTTCAAGTAGAATAATTATGTACTTTTACTGCTTTGCAATTTGTCAGTTTTCTCCTTATTGCTGATATGGAGAGAGTTTCAGAAGTTTAGATAGCAGCTTAAATAAGTCATGCCATTTTCCTAAGACAAATCCTAGGGCATTTCAAGGCCCTATCTTGCTTTAGTTCTACAGTGGCTGAGAGGATAAGAAAGTTGCAGAAGAAAAGGATACTGGTGGAAGAGGTCAATTCTTAAGATTTAAGGAAAGACACTGCCTCCCTCACAGAAAATTGGAAGGGCAAGCATCCATGGAGATGTGAACATTACAGCAAGTAATGCAGACCATAGGAGTAAGGTAGCTAATGGATATGGTGATACTAAAGAGCAGATTTTCACTGCAAATAAAACATTCTTCTATTGGAGAAAAACACCAGGTAGAATTTTCATTGCTATAGGAAAGTCAGTCCCTGCCTTCAGTACATCATGGGGTACTAAGTTGGTTCAAGTTTTCCCTAAGAGGGGGCCAGGGAGATGGCTCAGTGGAATAAGTGCTTCCCTGGCAAGCGCAAGGGTCTGAGTTCAATCCCCAGCTCCACCAAAAAAAAAAAAAAAAAAAAAAAAAAAAAAAAAAAAAAAAAAAAAAAAAAAAAAAAAAAAAAAAAAAAAAAAAAAAAAAAAAAAAAAAAAAAAAAAAAAAAAAAAAAAAAAAAAAAAAAAAAAAAAAAAAAAAAAAAAAAAAAAAAAAAAAAAAAAAAGACATGATCAAGTTTTCCCTAAGAGAACCAAAAATTATGAATAAAGAGTAAAATAAATCTAAATAGGAATGAAGAAGACCAATCTATCTCAAATGGAAAGGGCATTAAGAGATGATTTGGGAAGGGAGGGAAAGGAATGAAAAAAGAAAGATGTGTGGCATATGTGTACCATATTGTACTGCATCCACATACTAATTTAAAAAAGATTTGGTGTGCTACTGCAGGTAGCATGACTAGAAATCAGAATGTACACTTCAAAAAGCTAAAAGTAAAGATCTTGAAAATTTGTATGACAGAAATGATAAACATTGCCAGACATAAGTATAATTGAACTGGTTTAAACACAAGTATTCTGTTAATATATATTTTGGTTTTTGTTTATTAACAAAACCAAAATGTTTTGTGTTAAAATAAAACAAAAATAAATAATAATGTCTGAGATACTTATATGAGTTTTTCTGCTTTTTTTTTTTTTCTACTTTACTAATACCTGACCTTTTTTGGAAACATTTTGCTTTGACTTGTATTGGGACTTATTGTACCTTTACTCACTTGGTTTTTCTCCAGAAAGATATTGAAAAACTGTTTTTGAAACATTGCTTGTTTTCTAATATAAATATTGAATGTCAAACATTATGGCTTACTCTTTGACAACAAAAACTTTACAATGTTGTGTTTTAATTTTCCTGTGGTTACAAAGGAAAATCTTCTTTTTCTTTTGATCCATTTTTAACAAGTTTTATTTAGAACTGGATCATCTAAATTTCATATAGTTGAGAATGCTCAAGAGAACCCTATTTTTATTATTGATTTCCAGTTTAATTCATTATTGTCAGAGAAAATACTTTGCAAATTTTCAATTTTTTCTTTTCAGAACCAGGGATTGAACTCAGGCCCTTGCACTTTCCAGGCAAGTGCTTATTCAACTGAGCCATCTCCCTGGCCCCTCAATATTTATAAATATATTATGTATTTATTTATTTATTTTTATTATTTTTTTGTATTTTAGGGAAAGGTCTACAGAGTGTTCAGGGTCTCACTTCTAGGTCAGACTCATAGTGATCTGCTGGTTCACAGCCTCCCAAGAGCTGGGATTATACAGGCACGTGCTACCACACCTGGTCTCAATTGCTGTCTCAGCACGCTCCGGGGCTGGGGCTGGCAAATACATTATTTAGAAATGTATTTAATTTTCAAATAGAATAATTATTTACCTCTCTTACTGATTTATGATTTGTTCTAGTATAATCAGACATCCATTTTTGAATAATTTCAAGTGTTCTAAATTTGTAAAGGGTTTTCTGTTATTGTTTTTTTAAGGTTATATCGGCAGTTACCCTTTTTTTTATTTTATTGTATCCTTCCGGTTTAATTGCTTTTTAGGAGAGGTTTATTATTGTTGTTGCTACTGCTACTACTATTACTGTTATTATTATTATTATTATTTTGATGCTGAGGACTGAACATAGGGCTTTTGGGTTGCTAGGTAAGCGTTCTACCACTGAGCCAAATTCCCAGCCCATCTTCTGTCGTTGTTGATCAGAATGTGGTCTTTTCTTTCATTTTCTGCACATTGGAAATGTATTTGTATTCTGTTGTTGCTTTCAGATTCTCCAAAATTATAAATCACGTGGCACTCATCATTTATGTTGTTGAATTCTTGTTTTTTCTTGCTAATATTCTATTTGTCCTATCAATTATTTCAAAGGGGATGCCGAAATCTTCTATGTTAATTGTATTTTATCTTAACCTCCAATAGATTTATTGACTCTTTTTCAATACACTTTGAAGTTCTGGCTTTCCTTCAGAATTATTGGACTAGCCTTCCACAGCTGCAACAAAAGAGAAATAAGCCATTTATAAGTAAGGAATTTGTATTTAGGTGCTATTTTCAGAAATTACAGTCTGTGGTCATGTACTCTAAGCTCTAGGTCTTCAGCAGTGTGGTACATTATAGCAAGAAGCAAATGGAGAAAGTTGTCTTCTGGGTTCCCCTCTTGGGGCTTCCTACAGAGACATAGCTTCCTTGCATTAAGATTTAACCCCCTCAAGATTCCACAACCACCCTGCAGCTCCCAGGCTGTAATACAGGAGCCTTTGGGGGACACTTAAGATCTAAGCCTTGGCAAGGGTTAAAAACTCCTAGTTTTGAGAAACTTAACTTTAGTAACTATTTTTTCTTTCTCATTGAGAAATCCTTTTTGTAATGATCCTTCTTTTTTTTTTTCAGAACCAGGGATTGAACTCAGGCCCTTGTGCTTGCCAGGGAAGCGCTTATTCCACTGAGCCATCTCCCCAGCACCTAATGATCCTTCTTATGTGTAGTAATTACGCTGCTCTGAAGTTTAACCTAATGGTAGAATACACATTCCATATTACATTTACTTTATTAAATTATTTTTATTTACTATTTTTTTGGCAGAACTGGGGATTGGACTGAGGCCTTTGTATTTGCTAGGCAAGCACTTTTTCTACTGAGCTATCTCCCCAGCCCCCATTGAATATTTAATGATTGACAGCTTCCCATTTTTTTCACTTTCCTCCACCTAAATGACCATATTTACAAAGTATTGCTTTTGGTGAGGGAGATGGCTCAGTAGAATAAATGCTTCCTTGGCAAGCACAAGGGCCTGAGTTCAATACCCAGTTCTGAAAAAAAAAAAAAAAAAAAAAAAAAAGGAAAGAAAGTATGGCTTGTTGGTGGCACCAAGTTTTGTCTTGATTTCATCTGTCAATCTCTTGTTTTCACCAATTTAAATCATTTTCATTTAAGACTATTTATGTATTAATGTTTTAAATGCCATTTCTTTCACATTTTAATTTATTTGTTGTTTTCTGAATTCAGTTTCGTTTCTCATGATCACTAAAATATCTGGTGGAGATCTATAATGTTTGTACAATAAAGAATAAGTCATATTTTTCATTGATCAGGTTAAATGTCTAGTTTCCATCATTATTTTCTGTAGATCCATTTTTCTATCTCATACTGTTTGTTTCCAGCTTGAAGAATAGATTTTGAAATTTCTTTGCAGTATGGGTGTGATAGTAATTATTTCCATTTTCACCTGTCATAAAATGTTTCTATTTTTACTTCTAAATCAAAGAAACTTTTTTAAATATAAAATCTTTGAAAGATTTTTACCCCCAAAGCTTAAAGATGCGCCAAGATTTTCTCACTTGTCATTGTGTTAATTTTTGTGCCTCTGTTCGCATCTTTCTCTCAAACTCTTTGTAAGACTTTTCTTTCATCTCTCATTTTAAGTATTTTACTGATGATTTGACTTGCAGTAAGTTTACTTATATTTCTTTTTTTTGAAACATAGCTGCATTCTACTTTATGATTTTATTAAATTTAGAAAAGATTCAGCTATTGTTTCTTTAATATTTCTGAACCCTGACCTTGTTAACTTTGAGAATTATGCTCACATATATGTCATGTCTTGTAACATTTTATATTATCTGAAATTCTGTCCATTATTATTCTCTTTTATATTATTTATTAATTTATTTTTGGTACCAGGAATTGAACTGAGCGCTTAGAGTGTGACAGGCAAGCGTGTATGCCACTGAGATATTTTCCCAGCCCTATACAATGTATTTAAAAAATTTCATTTATGTGAATCCAAGCACATCAATTCTATAATTTTTCTTGTCCCATTAATGTCATTTAACATACTTTAATAAACTCAGATATTTCAGCTTGAACTCCTAGACATTTAATATGAATATTTTTAGAGCTTATTTCTCTTTACTTAGTTTTTTATAGGTATGGAATACAGTTACTCTTATCTTACAATATAGTTGACAAAGCTAGAAACATTTTATGGGTTTCATTTCTTTATATGCTTAATAATTTAATTGGATGCTATATATTGTGAGTTCTACTGTTTAAATATATCTAAATATCTAAATATATATATATATCATACCTCTATAACAATTTATCAGAATATGTATATTAGTTTTCATGCGTTTTAAAGGCTTAAAATATCAGTGGTTTACTGTGCATATTGTTCACTTGCATAATGAGGATCTGCTCTGCACGCACAACGTAAACAGTTCTCTTCCTTCCTCCTCCCCTTCTCCCTCACCCCTGCCTTTATATCTGGTACCCTGCTCACCATAGCATGTACTTTCAAAAAATGCTTCATACTTTTTTTTAGGATGAATTTGTGTTTCTGCAAATTGATCCTTCCTGCTCCAGCTTTCTCTGAATGCACCAAGTGCTACTCCCTCAGAATGTTTCTGTCCTCTGAATCAGATAGTTTGCTCACACAAAAGTGTGACCAGTAATTGCTTGAATACCTGTGAAGGAACCTTGGTAGACCTCTGAGATTATGTGCAGCTTCCTCCTTCTTATATTCTGTTTTCAAATTTAAGTCATCTTATTCTTTCTGGATGTTCATTCCATCTACTCAGGTACAGTACCATGGTCTGAAAATATCTAAATAGGGCACTGATCAATCTTGAAATCACCTGGGTTTGATTGTTTTGTTGCAGATAACTTTTCTTCACTGGCTGATATCTTTGAACCATTATTATACATATTTTGTCCTTTTTTTGGGTCTATATCATGTTGAAAGGGAAGTTTAATTTGCATTACTCCATGTTTGTTTGGAGCATAAGTTAATATTAAGTTCTTAAACCCCAAAGAAATTCCTGCTTGTTCATTAGAACTTTCCTACATTTTCTTGTAATCTTAAAAATAAATTGTGTTATTTTTAAGTGCCATTAAAGTTAATACATCAACCTTAGGCAATATATGTTTGACACTCAAGTCTACATTAGCACAGTTGTCGGAATAATAAAACAAGGATCATCAAAACAACATCATGTTGTCATTGCTTAATGACTGATCAGTCCATGACAGCACCCGCGACACTAAATATCATGAATATTCATTCAAGTCACACTGTGACATCAGCATGAAGCTTCAAGGGTATGTCCTTTTAGTCTTTTGACTTTAGAGTAGACAGTAGTGTCAAAATATTACCATATTTTGATAGGAAGCTCACCTGCTTCTTTCTCTTTAAAATTATTACCAAGTTTTAGATTGGTATGCAGTCATCACATTTAAGATTGAGATGCTGAATTTATGAACAGAATATTAGTAAACAGTCAAAGAAACTGATAAGCAGTAAGCAAATTTAGAAGCTATTACAATGAAATGCTTTAAGGCCAATAAATGCTTTAGTTACACAGTTTTTCACTGGAGTATTAAAATATTTTCAAAGACTATTTTGTATCAAGTGGACTAATAATTCACTTTCATAGAGAATATGAAAATAAGAGGTTCTCCTTATATCTTTCTAAACAACCTAGTTAAAATTTAATAACATTTTTGAAAACGTTGCTTATATTATTATTAATTTAATAAGCACAAAAACTCAAAAAAAGAGACAATATTGACCAGAAGAACCTAAATGAGAGAGGGAGATATGACAGTGCCATCAGACACTGGAGTGAGACAATTACTGGATGGAGAGGACAAGTTAGAGAACATACTTAGTCTTTCAAAGGTAGAAAAAGTAAGAAATGGAGTTGCTCCTTATAATCTCTAGAGGAAAGAAAGTCCTGTCAACACTATTAATTTAACCCAGTGAAACTGATTTTGGGTTGCTAATCTCCAGAAAGTTAAGGCAAATTACTTTGTGTTGTTTTAAACTCAAAATTATGTTGATTTTTACAAAAGTAATAGAAAATGAATGTAATTATTTATTTATTTATTCATCTGGTAGCTTGTCTCACTACACAAACCAGTCTCTTAGTGATTCCTTTTGTTCAGCCTCCCCAGAGCTGTGATCACAGGCATGTTCTACCACACCCAGTTTCAGTGTACCATCAGGCTCTACAGCAAAAATGTAACTATGAGCGAGCATCCGCTATTTTTTTTAAAGGATTACTACTTCTAAACAAACATGTATGTGCAGGTGGGGGATTTCAGCCTCCAAATTTTTGAGATGTTAATAAGCAATTTCTAAGCAAATATCATGTGCTTATTGGATCAGTCTTCAGTTTGCACAAAATTAGAGTGTATGGGTGTAGAAAAATTGGATTTTCTGTTCTTTTATGAGGAGAAGAAAAAAGAATTGATGGAGGGTAACTTTCAGGGGAGAAGAAACTAGAGAGAATTTTACCTCACTAAGTTTTCTAAACACATTTTAAGAAAAAAGAAGGCAAATTCAAGGTCATAATGCATAGGATTGCACAGGAGCTAGAATTCAGGTCACTACTATCCAGGATCATGCTGCAGGCTTATGGTTTGTCTTTACCTTTAAAACTATAGTGTGTGGAAAACTGGCACTGGTATTTCGGAAGCCGAGTGTAGTGACGTAGAAATCATTTATATTTATCTAAGGCAGAGCAAAAATGAGCAAGCCCATTGAGCGTGAGGAGCAAGCATGTGATCCCTCAATACCATGGAGACGATCCAGTGAAAAATGAAAATCTGTCTGTTGGGGAAAAGCACAAAAAACTATCCCATGAATCTTTCATCCTTGTGTATTTATTATAAGCTAATACAATAAAAAATTTTCAGACTATATTTCCAAAAATATTTATAAAATAAACAGGCTTAAAAGACAGAAATAATATTTACCATAAGAGAAATAGCAGGCATATTTGATGCTGAGAACAATAACGATAATATCTCCATAAAGAGCAAAGCTGGAGCTGCTTTCTCGGCCATGATCACAGAAGAGGTTGAGGTCTCCTAGCTGGGTGACAGCTATCTGTACTGCTCCACCTCACACACAAAGGGCATAGGCACAGAGCACATGGTGTTTCCTGTGTAATGAGCACTCACATTCTGTGAGGCGGAGGATTATATATTTTGCCAGGATCCATTTATAGGAAGGTATTAGGAAGTAATACCAATGACAGGGAAAAGTCTCAGATGCTATACTAAGATCTTGACATTTAACCAAGTTATTTTATTGCTGATAAATTTTATACATTTTCATACTAATCAATTTCATTTAAATATATAATCTCAGGCTTACCCACTACATCACAAATTACAATATCATAGAGATTATCTCAGCAATTCCCAAGACAATTTTAATGAGAATGTCTGTGTCTGTTTCTGTCTGTCTATCTGTCTCTCTCTCTCTTTCTCTCTCTCTCTCTCTCTATATATATATATATATGTCTATATATATACATATATATATATATATATATATATATATATGTCTCTCTTCCTTTCCAGTTGATACATTACTTTGCCTTTTTAAATATAGATTATTAGGAAGCATTTCTTCCTAATAATTTCTTCCTAAGACAAATAGATTTACTTAGAAAAATGGATTCGTGAAAAGGAATTATCAGCTCTCTGTCTCTGTCAAAACAAACACTAGGCTTCACACTTAAGGCATTCCTTTCAAGTTCCTGAGCAATCTATGATAATATTGTCATCACTTTATATTTTTAGGTTTGCAAGTTCAGCTTTTAAAAGGTTGCTCTGATTTTTTAATGTCTTTTTAAAAACCATTGGTTACTTCATATGAGGAGTACACATTTCTACTAAATCAGTGCCACTGATTAGGAAACTTAGAGCCCCAAACAATATTTTAGCATGCAGGGATGAATGGGCACAATTTTCTTTAAATCAATCACTGAATTCTTTTCATTGTGGAGAAAAATTAAAACTATGAAGTTATTGCTATAGAGCGAAGAGCACAGGTATTAACTAAATTTTGACACCTTATATTTTAAAGACTTTAAGCAAATACTGTTTGAAGTTATATAAAATGATTATGATGACATGTGACTCAGTAACCTATTGCATAGTCTTGGGTAATTATTTAGTTTTAGTTCAAAGTATTGATTCTCTCACAAGGGGTACAGAGGTCTGTGACCCAGTGTTTAGTAGTATACGTCATGGGCTCTAACTTACCCACGTCCTATCTTACCCAGCGCTTGCACATCATGTTGGGAGCACTTGTGAGCATGCAAGGAGCAGCAGGTCTGCGCATCAGTGCAACATGTGTTCCAGGCCACCATTACTGCCTGAAGGTACTGACGGTACAGCACGTCTTTTCCTATGTACCCTGTCGTATTGCCCATGACACCAGAGTTAATCAGCCCTTCCATGTTCCATGCCCTTCAGCCTTCTTTTGCATCACTACTTTGAGGCCACAACTAACTAAATTATGTCTTTTGTTATACAAAACAATAGCTGTTGTATGTAGAATAGCCACTGTCAGCCCTCCTACCATGGGACTCAATACTCTACACCAGGTATTTAAATGTAGAAAGGTTTTGTTTGGCTCATGAGCTTCCCCATGTGGCCAGCTGGCTCTATGGCTAGGACATGATGTTGGAAGGGGCTGGGTGTGCAAAGATGTTCAGGTCATGGCATCCAGGAGCAAAGCAGGAGCAAGTGTCAGAGACACGGCCATCCAGAAGTGTGCCTTAGCCATCCTCTTCATGACTTCCAAGCCAGTCAGGTCTACATGAGTAAGGGGAGAATCTTGGAACCAACCCAGATGCCCATCAACCCAGGTACTTAGACCACCAAGTTTTTTGAAGGAAACAGTTAATGCTTAAAATGTTCATTTTGATCAATTTTACATGATCATATGAGGTAATCAGAGCAACTACATTGAAGATAACAATGTGCAATATAACAAATATTGTTGAATTCTAAAAAAGGAAAAAAAAATGTTTAACCAACACAGCCTCTAATTTGCTGAGATGTGTGTAGTTTATATATGACATGACATAGGCGGAAAAAGGAGGATTTTGGGCAGGATGGATCAAGAAGTGTGAGATTCCATCATTTTATTTGCAATGGAATACGAATTATGAATTGTTTATTTTCTGGAATGTTTCTTTTTCCTTTTCTTTTTTTTTTTTTTTCAGAATGAGGGATTGAACTCAAGCCCTTGCACTTGCCAGAGAAGTGCTTATTCCACTGAGCCATCTCCCTGGCCCTGGAATGTTTCACCTAATATTTTTGTATTGTATTTGACTTTGAGATACTAAAAACCTGAAAGCAAAACCACATACAAGTGGGGACAATTGTAGCAAAATTGAAAAAATTATAACTTATTCATTGTTTCAGTAACAAAAGTGTTTCTTTTTTCTTTCTTTAATTTTAATTTATTTATTTAATATAGGATCTAACTACAAAGTTCAGACTCATAGTGATCCTCTTCTGTCAGCCTCCCTTGATGCTGGGATTACAGGTGTGCTCTACATACCCGGTTCCTGGCCCTGCACAGCAGCCAGTAGTGGGGATCGAACCTGGATCCTTCCATTTACCATGCAGGTACTTAGACCACCAAGCTATCTGCCCAGCCTGAAAAATGTTTCATAATGTCACATCTGTTTTTCATTAGAATAATTTAATCTCATATTCACATTTCACAGTGAAAATTGAGAGATCGTCTAGTGATTTTTACTGTATATATCAATATTACTATTTAATAATAGATAGTTTTATTAATGAAAGAGAATATAGTTGGAGGCTGGGGAGATAGCTCAGTGGAATAAGTGCTTGCTTGGCAAATGCAAGGTCCTGAGTTCAATCCCCAGTAGCACCAAAAAAGAAAAAGAGAAGAAGAAAAAAAAATTGATGTAGGGGGAATGTTTTAAAGCATCCTGCAACTATTTGGATACTGAAGGAAATAAGTAAAGGATGCAATATGTGTGTGTATTTTTGAGAACTGTTTTATATTTTGAGAAATTCTTCAAGTAGTATCTTTCTGGCTAGCAGAAAGTTGATTTGTTTGCTGGAAGAAGAAATTTATCTCAGTTAAAAATAAAGCAAAACAAACTATAATAACAAATATTCTGTATAATCTCACATCTTCTTCTTCTTGGATGTAAACATCAATTTGATATATTTCTCACATTATCTGGTAGAATTTACTACTACTTCAGGTAAACGCCCAGATGTGGGTATATTTTTCATCTATGTGGATTTTTCAGTACACGATGCATTACAAGCTATATTGTTCAGCATTTCTTTGTTTCTGTTTCTGTCCAGCACATGTTTTATTTCAAATATCATGAAAAAGCACATGCATGTCTTTTATGACAGTCAATTAAAGATTATTAAGCACATAAGGAATAGTGATGAGTGACACTAAATTTTAAATATTAAAAAGAAAAATCTATATGGGATAATAATGACATGCATAATCTGCACTTCTTTTATAGAGATCAGTATAAAACATGCTAATCTTTTAATAAAAAGACCCTAATGAGTAATTCATTAAAATATTAAGGCTCTTCTGTCATTTGAAAGAGAGGAAGTAAACCAGGGTGGCACCACGGTCGTACAATGTCAGCAATGTCCAGGAACCCTTCCAGTCTCTGCTCTTCCAGTCTATGTATCCATTTGTACCATTGCTTCGTGCCTGCATTAGATAAAATTCTGCCCATTATATTTTTACAAGTACAAGAAGAAGGACACAAAAATGGGTTGAGTGATTAAATTAGCTCAAATTAAGAGGTTCTCAAGGAAACTTTCTTTTTTATTTTATTTTTATTTTTTATTTTTCCGGACACTTTATTGAATGACATCTAATCAAAGATTTGAGGCAAAGCATTGCTCACCCATTATGTTTCAAACAGCAGCTTAGAAATATTCTTCTTCAGCTACATTTATCAATCTCTATGAAAGAAGGTCCGGCCTTTAATTGTGTAGAGGACACTGGGCACATTGTTACTGAGAATCTCAGCTCCAGTGTTCTTCACAGATTTTCTAAGAAACAGGTAATGTTTACAGCAGTCTAGGATTTCCGGAGCTAAGATGCCTCTTCAACCTGTGAAGCTGCCTGGAAATGATCAGACTCTTAGTTCTCAATGGGGATTTAACCCCACTTTAGCAGTTACCGATTCTGTGTATACAGCGACAAAATTGCACAAAAAGAAAGCATCCATTCAAGAAACCAGGCGATTATCTTCCCAGAGAGTGTTGCTCTTAACCTTTTCTAGGGAAACAAATACTGAAACCAATTATCTTCTTTGGGCAAAGAACAAAGAATATTTTTCTCAGGAAACAAAATTGCCTCCAACCTTGGGAATACATTTTTCATTTTCTTATATATTGTCAGATTCAACTGAAATTTTCTGTGCAGTTCCACTTCTCAACCAAAACCAGAACCTTGTATAATATCATTCCAAAGTATTACTATTAAAGATTTGGAATTTCTTCTCATACATAATTTCATTTGTACCAAATTTCTTTTATTGGAATCTGCCTTTAATAAATAGTGGGGTATTCAATGTTTCCATGGAAACAGAATTTTCAAAATTAGTCTTGATTATGAACATGGCTTAATAACAAGATCTTTAGATTAAAATATATTTCAGTGTTCTAACAGTATTTACAAATAAGGAGAGCATTACATATACATGTGTATTATGTTTTCCAATATTTCTGTGTTTATATCTCCAGAAAAAAATATAAAATATACATGTGGATTTTTCTCAATAAATTTTTAAACTATCTACTGATTTGCATATGACCATAGGTGACATAATAGGTCTTAAACTTATGTTAAATCAAGTTCAATAAGATGAATTCTTTATTAAAGATAAAGTTCCAAATTTATGTCTCAGTGGTTTATTTCCATTCTCTTTGTACAGTGAAGAAATAGAAAATACCATATACTTTGTTTTATGCCACACTGGGGATAAATAATCCAAATTGAACATTTTGACAGTTATACTATGAAATATTTATGTTATTGATTATCATTAAATGTCTCATTTACACTGGATCTTTCATTATAGTAAGTTTAGATAAACATTTAATAATCAGCATTTGCATTATCAATTTACTTATCTCTCTTCACAAAGAATTAGGTACGTTGCTTCCACATTTCCCTTCTTCTAGATGGATGTCAGAACTGCAATGTATCAGTTGACACAAGTGCAAAATTGAGTATAATCCAATGTCAGCATTTCTGATTCAATTAAAAAAAGTGTTTGGTAAGTCAAGGCACAGAGGTTAGTGAGGATCAAAGTTATTTGATAAATGGCAGGCATAACGTGGTTCTGAAAGATTGCACAGGTTGGGATGGGCAGAGAGAGGGGCACTTTACTGAAACAAAAAGCTTTAGCAACATGATCAGTTTCCATTTACAAAAGCATTTTTTCAAAGATCAAAATAAAATTTAAGGTTCTGTTGAACAATAATTCTATAAATATCAAACATCAACAAAAAATGTGTGAGTCAATTATTTCTTTATAACATGAGGGACAGTTTAATAAGTCACTCAATGGTTATTATACTTTAGTTCCAGAATATAGGGATCCATGTCAGTTAAGCTTGTTTAGATTACGCACAGCAATAGGGGCAATTATCAAGTTAAATGTTCATGTCAGTTCAGAGAGATAGATACAGGCACAAAGCCCATAAATAGGACCATTTTTAGTGAGTCCAGTAGATATAAACTCTTATCCTAAAGTGGACAGAAGATGAAAATATTTGCCAAAGTGACTGAGATTCTGGAAACTGAGGGTCTGGCAAATGGGCTGTTGTGAATCTGGGCTAAAGTGAATTGCAAATATCTAAGGAAAGAACCTTGATAATTTTTCATTTCTAATACCTATTATATGCCCAACTTATCTCCCTGATTTCACTATGCTAAATATTAATATTTCTGTATGACTAAGAGTTAATGAAAGTAAAGTACATTGTGCTTTTAAATTGTTTCAGTATTGAGAAATATTTTATTTGTGTGGTTAGAAGTAGTACGTACAATATACTTCTGATGAATAATTTATGTAAGTCATTTAGAATTAAAAGGATTGTTGATAAGTATAACAATTTCACACAAATAATCAATCATCTTTCATACAGAAAAGATGGCATACAAGCTCTTTTCTTTTTGAAAAATTAATTTTATTAAGAGAAAAAGCAATGAGACAGTTTCTTTTTTTTTAATGGGTGGAATTGAGTATATTTGTTACAGGAAGTGGATATGACAATGCTCATCATAGAAGTAATAAACACATTTGCAAGTGGTTGTAATGATAAGAACCTAATTTTATTTATTATATTAATTTTATTGAGAAAAGTAGTAATGAGACAGTTTCAAAGCAGTTTAGTAGGACAGTTAATGGACTTCTGTATATGTACTGCTTGTCATGTCATACCAATTACTGCCACACTGTCTAAGAAATGTTTGTTTAGAAAAAAGGGTAATAAATGAAAACAAGAGCTAAGGAAAAATGGCACAGGACTGTCCTGCTACATTGCTGTATATGGTTAAATTTCTAAATTTCTGTGTAAAAATATGTAATTGCCTATTCTTATGTTTTTAAATGTGTTTTTATTTTTAAATTGTTTTTCTTTTTTTGACTTCACATTCTGTAGGGATTCAAAGTTTAACATATTAATATTTGATGGAAAAATACCTGTTCCATGTTATTTCTAAGATGTTTGATATTCAGACAGATAGTGAAGTTAAGCTCAACTTCCTATATTATAGGAAAACAATATCATTAAGCTTCTCTTCTGGAAGGTTCACAACTTAGTCTGAAGACCAAAAATTAGAGAAAAAGAAGGGCTTCAAGGACAGCCAACATTTTGGCCCTAGTCTTTCAAGTAGTAAGTACTCAGGACATAAGAGAACCTGTACTGTAACATCCTGCAACTCAGTGGCGTCCCAAATTTTCTGATCAAGGACATTATGGGGCCACAGAGGAAAATGATCAATGCAGTTACAATAATTAATATATTGAATATTGTTGTTGTTGTTGTAGTTATTCAGAGTACAAGATGCACACATGATATCTTGTCTAAACACTATTAGTTCAAAACTTTTTCTCATTGAACTAAGAGAAAGTAGCTATAATTTTTGCTATTTTATATATACAACTACATATCTATTTTTCCACTACAAAATGGTCCCTCATTTATATCCTCCTTTTTTCTGTACATTTGTCAGAGATGGATATTCCATTGCCATTCATATATTGTAGGTGCATGGATTCAGCAAAGTAATCCAATATAGTCCAGTAGTCTATAATAATAGTGGGTTATCCATAGAACTGGCAATGTCAGAAGTTGTTGAGTTGAGCCTTTTACAGCTCAGCATATTAATATGGCTTTACTTTTTATACCTCTTTTTTATGCTTTTCTACTGGATGGTTCAGACGAAGATAATAAAGACCTATAAACAAAATATGCAACTTTTATATCTGACAAGGTCATTTCTAGTTATATGTTTAGCACTAACAGATGCCTACTGAAAGCAACAAAATAATGTGTGAGCTTGTGTTGAAAAAACAAACATAGGAAAAATATATTTATAGTAGTTTTAGAGTCTAATTTTCTCAATTTTAGAGAAAAACTCTTATTTCACAGAACACACAAGAGCATCAGTCCATTTTGAGTACATATCATTGGTTGAAGAGAATTACATTGTGCATAATTAATGCAACTATATAAATTCAATCAGTAGACAGCAATCATAGAGTTTAGACAGAACCCTAATATGAAAAATTTTCAAATAATAATTTAAGTGACTATTGAAATACAGTAATGTTTACTGCACAATAATGTGAGGAGAAAAAAGTGACACAATAACCAGAGAGATATTTTTGAGACTAAAGTTGTCTGAATATGGGTTATAGTGCATCTATTACAGTAAACAACATCAATGTTATAAAAGAATTATTAAATTTGAATACAATGAATAGAACACTTTCCTCTATCATTATCACATACAGAAAAAAATGGGAATGGAGGCTATAGTAGGATGGAACTCAAGGAGTCAGCTACTGCAGAGTGGTACAAGGTGATGGGACATGTCATGCAGAAACGTTCTGAACACGGTCAGCTTCACTGATCACCCAATAAGCTATCAGATGGCTTATTGAGAGTCAAGACTAAACATTAAATTTGGAAGTTTTGATTGATTATAGAATCCCAAATTAGAACTAAGAAGAAACACATAGAGGAAAAATATTCATAGTCAAATATTTACAGCTAATAAAGCTTATTTTAGTAAATTGTTAGGAAGAGAAAAAGGATGATAATAAGTATCTAATTACTATGCTGTTTTGCATGCAAATTTTCACATTTTTGTCAGATAAATATCTCTCTTATTTCATTAACTATTCTCAAAAACAGATCACATAATATTTATTTTCTATCTTCCTGTGTCTATATGTAATAAGTGCAAGGAGGAAAATTTCTCATGGGTTCTGGATATTTATGAACATTTTTTGAAAGATTTTTTTTCTCTATTGTCATTAATAACATCACAATTTAGTCATTGGATGAAGCTGCTTCCAAAACTGGACCTTTACTCTTTGGGTACTAATTAGTAATTAATGGGGTTCTAAGGGCCTACTTTGGAAATTCGAGGAACCACCCTAACTCCATTCTATGAAATGTCCAGGTAACATGAAGCTGATAGTGTTGGGGGAGAGAAGTTTTAAAGTTTCTAACTTTGGGCACAGAAATGGGTGGTACGGAGGTGAACCAGGATCTTCAGTTTGAGGGATGAGAATCTTAGAGCATAGGAGGTACAGAGAAAGGGAAGAGCCTTTCTTTGTGTCTCTGATCTAAGATCATGACTGAATTCAAGAAGCATCTGGAAACTATGTTGCTCCAATCATATCTTTTTCCCCCTGTTCCATTCTACTATTTATTATTATTAATTTTATTGAGAAACAAATAGCAATGAGACAGTTTCAAAATCAATTAGTGGGACAGTTTCTTTAATTAATACATTTCACATTGTTGTCTTCACAGAGGTTATTCACAGTACAAGATGCAGACATGATTCCCTGTTCAAACACTATTAATACAAATCATTTTTCTCATTGAATTAAGACAGAGTAGTATATATCTACCCTAACTATTTTGTGTATACAGATACAAAATGGTCCTTCATTTATATCCCCTTTTTTGTTTAGTTTTATCAGAGATAGATGGGTATTCCATTGCCATTTAAATACTGTAGGTGCATGAATTCAGCAAAATAATCCAATATAGTCCTGTAGTATATAATAGTAATGCTCCAACCATATCTAAAAGAGATTCATTATTATCCTGAATTTGTATACATGGTTCTAACCTGTAGAAACATTTTGAAATTAAAACATATACTTATTAATGCTATTTAGAAATTAAAGGAAAAAGATAGTTGGGTTTTAAGGAAGATGATTTAAAAGATTCAGACAGAATAATTTTAAGTTTCACCTGGTAACTCATTATAATTTTTGTAGTACTTGGAGTATCCTCACAGCTCTGTACACTATATCCAAACTATTCTTATGCATAACATTTTAAACAATGTTTTAAAATGCAAGTCTTTTTAAAATGTAAATCATTTTTAATTGGTACATGTTTGCAGTTCATGTAGCTTATTATCATGTTGGGGAATGGTCAGCACATGCACATTAGAGCATGTTTTTTCCTTACTTTCAGCATCCCCTTCCCTTTCCACCTTCAGTCCTTCCTCCACATTATCCCACTTTCTTTCCTAGTCATTTTTTTTTGCTCTTACTTCATGCAGTGGGCTGTCATGTCCGCATTTATTTGGGCTACTAGGTCTCTGTACATGACATAGTTTTGCTCTTATTGCTCTTCCTCCCTCAACTTGTGCACTTGTTCTCTAAGGGCTAGAGAAATCCATCCTCTTGCAACTTTCCAGCCATCCTTTATAAACTTTTTTGTATACTATTTTTTTAAATTTTGAGACATGATCTCACCAAGTCACTAAATGACTCAGGCAGGCCTGGAATTTGTGATTCCCCTGATTTTTCCTCATGGGGTTCTAGGAGGTGTGTGTCATCATGCCCAGCTACTATTATAACATTTCGGTAGGAAACAATCAGATTCATGCAGAATTAAACATTTTCTTAAATTCAAAATTTTATTTTCACCTCAAGCACAGGTATGTGTTGAGCCTTTATAACAAAGTACCACAGACTAAGTTGTTTAGAATAGCAGAAATGCACTTCCTCACACATCTGGATGTTCACAATCCAAAATGATGGAGTTAGCAGAGCCATGCGGAGCACAAAGACATTCAGTAAGAGACTGTGTGTGCCTCTTTAGTTTAGCCCCAGGGCATAATTAGAATATAAGTCCAATAAAGCATGATACTCTAACAGCATCTTAGGAAGATGTGTTCGCCATCGTTCTATAAGAATACCCATCATACTGAACTAAGGACTCCACTTACATCAGTATACACTGTTTTAATTTTCTAGAATTTTTATTGCATGAATGACATATTAATTACTGCATTGTAGAGTACTGGTGCATGCACATACTAATTCTGTTTAAAGCTAATTAAAGTCAGTATTATGTGCAATGGCATTCCCTAACAATGCCGTATCCTAAAATACATAAATTTAACATAACAACTTAGCAGTACCTTGAGAGGGGACAACACTCCCCGTACTAGTTTGCCTGTTCCCAAACGTAAGTCTATTCTATAGGAAAAACTTATTCATTGTAATACAACATGGACCTTAACGCTTTCACCATTGTAGCCTCAGATTTGAGCTTTAAGATTCCAACTTTAATGTAACCAATGCAACATTCCAGAATTTTATCCCACAAATCAATATATCACCTAAATTAGAGTCAATAAGCTTCTTTCTAGAGTAAAATTTCCCTACATCTGTGAAGTAGTTAGACTGGTAAAGCTATCTTTTTTGAAAACTCCCAAGTTGGAACAAATACAGGGCATCTATTTTACTTCCAAATGGGAAGACTTTGAAGGAAAGGAGGCTCCCTAGCATTTTTAAAACACAAAATAGCAAATTCCTGCCACTATCAAGGACTGAGAAAATGATCCGCCTAACCCTTTCATACTTCTCTTGACTTTCTAGGAGAGATTTCCTGCTTTCCTGGCCTGCGTGGAAAATGGCCTTTCACCACTCCCAGAGGAAAGGCCTGTAGTGACACAGGTGGTTTCTGACTATCATACAGAGCCAGGCAAGAGGCCTTGCAGAAGTGGGATAGGGAAGGCAGTGCAGCTGAAATGGGGACCGAGGGCAGTGTGTCCACTGTTTCACGTAACTTGCTTGTATGTCCAGGCTACGCAAACCCAGTCAAGAATCAGTCCTTATAATACATATTCCAAAAGGCATCCACATTTAATGAGCATCAGATGCTAAAAAGTTAAATCTGAACCTTTGTGTTTTATTTTTGGGGGATGGCGAGCAGTGGAAATTGAACTCAGGACTCCACGCTTGCCAGGCAGGCACTGTGCAGCTGGGCTACATCCCCAGACCATGTCATTCTTTCAAGGTTTCATTTCTTAACAAGAAATATTAAGCAAACAACATAGGAAGATTATTCTTATTTTTTTAAGTTTATGTACAAAAATAGCCAGATGTTGAAAGAAAGGCCCTCACACAACTAGATAATCCCATGCAAATATGAAGCTGGACAGACAGCAATATTTTATCACATACAAAAGTTATTTTAAAATGTAACACATCAGGGCTGGGCTAATGGATCCTGCTGCCCACTCCAAAAAAAAGTGTCATACTAGCAAAAATCTACATTTTACATTTGAAATTTGCTAAGAGCAAAGATATTTTATCTTCTCACCACATGCACAGGAAAAGTCAGCTGAATGAACTGAAATGTTTTCAGTAATTATCTCATAACATCTATGAATATCAATTCACATTATGGACCCTAAATTTAAACAATTTTATATAGCAATTATATCTTACAAAGCTGGAAATAAAACTTAAAACCATGTAATTATATATAAAAGCTAACACAATACAATAATTGTAAGGAAACATAGGGAAGACATTAAATTCTAAAGCACTAATAGAAAAAGAAAATAAATTGGCATTCATCAAAACAATGTCTTTTGTATGGCAAAGAGCAACATGAAGAAGGAAAACACTGTATGCAATGAAAGTAAATCACATGTTTGGCAAAGAAAATAGATCTAGAATATATAAATAGTACATACACGTTAGCAAGAAAAAGACATACATCCCAGGTAATTAAGTGTGAATAACAAAAGAAGTGCTCGAGAAACACAACTTGCTTTGCTGTTTTTAATTAAATTTACAGTAGAACACACAAATGCAACATTTTTTAGTTTCCTAAAACAAGTCCTACAAGCGCTTCACAATTCAGGTTCCTAGCATTTCCTGTTTTGATTTCCTTCAATCATGAGTTTCTTCCTGTTCAGGATTGGTTACTTTTACTCACTGCTGGGACAGAATATCCAACACCTAAAATTAAGGAAGGAAAGATTGATTTACCTCATAGCTTGCAGAGGTTTTAATCTATACTCTCCTGGCTCTAAGGCAGAGCGGCACATGGCAGAGGGCAGAGGTTACCGCAGCAGAAACCACCAAAGAGCAAAGGCAGGAACAGCAGCAGCTGCCTCTCTCCTTTCCTATGTTTTAAGCAGGCAAACCTTGGGCGGGATGCAGAACTCACACAATGTCCATGCCCTCCTCTTGCAGAGGATGAGCATGTTTACAAAGAACCCTGGTTCCCTGCCAATCACATACTTAAGCTTTTAAACTTCTCAATTTGACACAATGTATCAAGCAGTACAATCCACACCCTGTCAACTTGAGGATTGGACACATTTTTTAAAACCAGTTTATAGGCACAAAGACTTGTTTGTTTTTAACATTTTACAACTTGGCCATTATAAGACAACTTGAACAATCCTTAAGAACCAGCTTTAAGTCTATCAACACTGTATTACATTAGAACCATAACATTTTGCCCCTGGGCCACCCAAAGACTCAAGCATATCTCTTTATTAAAAGGATTAAGTCTATCTGTAAGAGTTGCCAAAATTCTAACACTTTTAGCACTGTTGAAAAGTCTAAGTCTCAACACTTTTAACATTTAGTGGCACAAAGAAAACATTATCATTTTATAAGGTGTGAATACAGAATACAGAATACAAAGCACTGGGATCAAAGCAAGCCTCAGATCTCACAGGGCAAAAATGAAGCTCTGTAGTTCTACACTTAACATCTGAGGCAATTTGTGGCAAATTATGAGCTCCGTATGGTTCTACCTCTGTGGCAGTTTTATTGGCTGTAGCTCTTACGAATTTTTTGGGATGAGGGAGGGTTACCTTTGCTCAGTCTTTGCAGCTTTCCTCAGATAATCTACATTTTTGGCATTCTTAAACTTTTAGAGTTTTCACTGAAAAGGCTTTTTACTCAGAACTTTCTATACTGCCCTCACAGGGGCACACTCCCTGGCCTCCCAGGCCTTCTGAAATCTAGGTGGAAGCCTTATTAACCTTAGAACTCTTGTATTTTGCTTGGACTTAGAACTGCCACCACATAGATGACATCAAGGTCTGTTGCCAGTTAGGGAAGTAGCCAGTTGTTGTTGTTTATTTTTTCTTTTTTTCTTAGCTGCCAGGGTCAAGTGCCTGGATAGCTGAGCACTCACTCTGACCCTGATTTTGTGGAACAATTTTTCATGCCCTTGTTATATTGGAACTTGGTATGACTGCTATCTCCATTTTGGAGCACAGTGCTCTGAGGTCTTTTCCTTCAAAGCAAATTCCCTCATCCTTGCAGTTTTGAGGCTGCACAGGTCAAGGACCTGCTACTTCCTTTGACAATCTCAGTGTATCTTTTAGGACATCTTTTTTATTTTCCTGTTCCTCCTGGGTAATGGAATTCTCAGCTCTGTCTTTGCTGTCCACAGCCTTCTTTGTGCTTCATTTCTCGTCAAACTCACAATATTTTAAACAATCATGCTAGAATTTTTGATCTTGGTTTTCAACATAAATCGAACTGAAAACCCCCAACAATAGCTATGCTACTACCTCAACATTCAACTGCTTTGCACTTTCTTTTGCCAGATAAATCCATCTTTCAAGCTTAATCTCAGACTTAGACAAAGTATCTGGACACAAGAAATGCAGGCAAACATTCTGTCCAGCCGTAGCCACATCGTCTACAGTCCAGCAGCCAATGCAGCCCTTTTACCCAGTCTTGTCTTTACGGGCAAGATCTCTATCAGCATCCTGGTCTGCTACATTCTGACCAGAAGTTCCCATATAGAACAGCTCAAGGTATTCCAGTGCTTTCCTTTTCGGTGACAACTCTAATCTTTTTCTAAATCTCTTCCCATTAAACCATTCACAAAGGCTCCTAATCTATATGGTCAGGTGTATAGTTACAACAACCACTCTACTCCTGGTACCAAATTGTGTCCCCATTATTTTTTACTCATTGCTTGGACCAAATAACCAACACCCAGAATTAAGGAAGGAAAGAAAAGTTTACATAGCTCACAGTTTGTGAAATTTTTAATCTATACTTGGCTGGCTCTATGGCTGAGTGTCACTTAGTGGCAAAAAATATCAAAGAGCAACGAGAAGAACAACAGCAGCTGCCTCTCTTCATTCCTGTATTATAAGCAGGTTACTCTAGGGCAGGGGTTTAGAACTACAGGGATGTTTACAAAGTAGGAACCATGGTACTCTGCTGAGTACCTTAATTAAACCTCTCAAGGTGACACAGCGATATATATATATATATATATATATATATATATATATATATATATATATATATATATATAGTGATTTTTACCAATTAGCATTGCAGAAAGAATGTTTGATTTGCTGTAATGGCCAATAATAATTGTAAGAACAAAGCTATATAAAATCAAGACCATTAAAGAAAATTAGTGCGAGCTTTATGGTTGGACTCAGAAGGTTGTAAAGAGGGATAAAACTGGTAGCTTAAATTATCAACATCAGAAACATTTTGTTTCTCTCTGTAGAAAATGTATGTGGAACAATGAAATGAAAATGCTACCCAAAATTACAAACAATTAAACTAATAGAAGATTATTCGTACGTTATTCTTAGAAGTTATCTTAATGCATGGAAGTTATAAAGTACTGAATTAAATCAGGTGGTATTTGGCTTTTTCTTATATTGACTCATTTAAAACTACTGATTAGATGGTGTTTGCACTTATATATCATTAAAGTAGTAGATTTATAAGGTTTTCTTTATCCGTTATTTTAAATTACTAATTTGATTCTCCTCAAAAGAGGATGATTTTAAAATGCTTGGTAATTGCCCAAACTCTGTATTGATGACACCAGTAAGTTTAATGTGGCACAAATTATTAGCTTTACCCCAGTGTATTTTCTACTCTCTTCCATAGAAATCAAAAGTGTAAAATTAGATGAGTACATGGCTACTCAGGAAGAAAACTTGAATTCCTCAACCTCCTTAGTAATGTGTGGGAATACTATGGTTAAGCCCACTGAGATGTAAGTTAATTTAGAGTGCCTAACTTTTTTTTCCTAAAACAAATTGTGACAAAATTAGTGTACTAGAATAAAAATGTATTTACCTTCTGATCTTGCAGATAACATGACAGAAATATAATATGAGGATGTTATAGTCAAATTGTCAACAGCAATGTGTTTCTTGTAAATGTTCCAGAAGAAAGTTTGGATCCTGGCCCTTTTCCACGTCTAGAAATCTCTTGTGTTCATTAACTCACGCCTTCTTGTTCATCCTCAAATCCACTGAGGTACTGTCTTCACGTCTCTGCTACTCTGAATCTGGCACTGACTCTTACTGCCTTTCTTTCACACATAAGCACTTTTGTGATTACATTTCCCCCATCTGAACAATCTAAAATATTGTCCTTAAGTCAACATTTACTGATTATGAACCCTAATGATTAACCTTCATTATTTCTTATCATGTAATATAATGAGTTCATAGGTCCTGAGGATAAGAATGTGGACATAATGGAAAAGGTAGACTTTACTCTGCCTGCAACAGAAACTTTGAATATTTGTCCTTACACCAAATGAGCTATTTGTCTTCCTATAAATGTAATGGGAAATTTGATGGCTATGACATTAATTAACTGTGGACTAAGTTAAACAGTAATCTTCATGGAACTCAATTGCAAAAACGGCTGTCAATTTGTCTTCAAATGTGTCATCATAACTGTTTCTATTAAAAACTAAAATCTTTCTACACTTGCTCAATGTTGTTTGTTCCTTGCTTTGAACAACATTAGTGTGGCAAATATTACACATATTGAGATTTGGAAAATATTCATTTACTGAAACTTGCCATAGGAAAAAGATCCTATAAGCTTGCTGGAGTGTGACAGGACACATCACTAAAGACCCTGACATTCTCCTTTGAGCACACGAGGTCATTACAAAAGAGCCAACCATAATGGACCTGTTAGCTCACCATAGACCCACAAATAAGTTCTACTTAGATATCAGCTGTGTTTATTCCAGACTAACCCAGTCTACTAACTTGAGGAACTTTGGACACTAAAAGTGGTTGACATTATAACAGTATCACAATAATAATATTTGGGCCACTGTGGCAGAGTAAAAACTATCTGATCACAAGCTAAAGCATGCTGAGTTCACTCTCTGTGTGGAAGTGCTCTGACTTTATTCTAAGTATTAACTTGCTTAATTCTATCAACAACCATATGCTGCATTTATTAATTTCCCAATTTATGAATGAATTTCATTCGGGGAGAACATTCACAAGTTAAATACATTCATTAGTATGACAAAGTGACTTTTATCCACCTCTGGCATAAACATACAGTGTAAAGTCTATAAAAACCAAACATACATACAATACTATAAATTGTACTGTTACCTTAAATGGTAGTGCAGTACAGGGCAACTGTCAATGAGCTATTTTTACTTTTGTTTCCAATGGGATTGCTTTGCATGTCCTAGCCATACCCTCTGCATCACCACTGTTTGTCCTGTTGATAATTGAGCACTGTACTATTGGACACTGTCACACTGTATAGTAAGCACACAGCAGCACAATTGTGACAATGTCAGGCAGGTACGGGAGCTACTTCTAGGACTTGTTTGCCTCGAGGAATGTTTGCAGATACATTCCGGCCTGTGAAAGTTCACAACTCAATAGTGTATGCTAGAAAATTAAAGTATAAAGAGATGAAGTTATGTCCTACATTGCAACACAGAAAGTAAGAGAGATTGCAATCCAGGTAAGACACCATCAAAGACCATGTTCTCAACTAGCATACTTCTTCTCTGCTTGAAAGAAGAATCTTAGGTGTACCAACATAGGAAGTTGAGGATCACCAACTGGACTTCAGGTTTCAGTCATTTTTTCTTGATATGCTTCCATTCACTACTAAAAGAATGCTCCCTAAATCAGAAGTTTCTGGGATTATGTTGGTGTAAATTGCAAACCTTGATTAGATGGCGTTGAATTAGAGGAATTGTTTGTATGTTTTGTAAGGGCATGAAATATCACATGTTAAAATTATATTTATTATGCAGTATCAGAAAGTATGACTGATATCAATTCAAGGTTTATCACATTCTCAGGGCTAGGAAAATAGCTCAGTAGAATAAGCACCTGCTTAGCAAGTGCAGGGTCCTGAGTTCAATCCTTAGTACCATAAAAAAAGAAAGAAAAAGGTTATCGCATTCTCAAAGATGTTATGTAACCAGATTAAATGATATAAAATTTCAAACTATGATTCTTCATTGGCTCTATCTAGATTCTTAACAAAGAGAAATAGTCAAAGATTTTCCCTAGAACAGAAACCTGGGCCTATGATGGACAGTATTAATTGATAAAAGTCTGATCATTCCAGAGTGAGGATTAAAATATGTTTGTACCCTAAGTCAAGGCCATTATTATTGGTAGGTATAAAATATAATTAAACATGATATCAAATACATCTTATTATTTGTAAGAAAGACCAGTCTCAGCTTCTGTCCACTCAAATCCACTGTTTCAGACACTTTTAATAGAATTTTAATAAGCAATGGATGGTAAATGAAAGACAATGTCTTGCAAATTAAGACAAAATGTGTCAGTGAAATGTCTGGCTATAATTACGTCCACATGGAATATCTAAGAAGAAAACTGAATAGAAACCTCTAAAGTTTAGAAGAAAATTATACTGTGAAAACTACTAGTTTTACTACAGCTTGTAGTTATTTAAAGCCTAAAAAATCTGCAAGCATAATTATGGGCCAGCATAATTTGTCTCTGACAGCTGAGACACCAGTAGTGTGGTCATACTCTAGGCTAAGCTCAGATGATATAGAAAATGATATACTGTCATGATAGGGCACCTTTTTAAAATATGCTTTTCATAATACTTTATATAAAAGATGGATAGTGACTATTAGTTGTTTTCTACCATCAAATTTTCATTTCATTTGAGTTTTCCTATTCCAAAACTAGATGAGCAGTGACAGAAACATTCATAAAATTTATATTTTGATATAGTTTATAGATTGCTGGAACATGAAGAACTACATATAGCCAATCTATGAGAAAAGGATAGAAACAGTAATTGCATAGGACCTTGAGACAACCTTCTTAGGAAGCTGTATAAACTCTGAAGCACAGGACTACCTATAGGCTTTTCAGGATGAACAAAACTAAATTCCAAAAACAATGAAACATGATGTTCTAAGTAATAGCTAATCATCCAGACCAATGAATTGAGGTTCTCTGTCTTCTCTTAAAGTTATTGGCATCAGTAGTCAATGAGCTGTAAGAAAAAAGAGCATGTATGATTTCCACAAAACATCTGCAAATAGTAATAGTTATATTCTCATCTTTTGCATTTCTACTTCCTGTTGAAAGCATAGAGAACTGGAGTCAAAATAGTATCATTCTACTAAGGGAGTGATGTACCAGAATGCACAGAGTAAGCAAATCTCCTGCTCCCTGGTCACCATGAGAAACTTAATAGCCTGGAACTGGCTAGCATACTTCTCAGTTGTGACTATGACATTGTGTCAGATGCAGATTAGTTCACCTGCAATTAATCACAAAAGGTCATGCTTTCTGCTTGTCCATATGCTTACACACACACACACACACACACACTACGTAAATTAAATGTTTTCAATTTAATGGAATTTGATAAATGCTCGATTGTCTTGTTTGTAACTTCTGCATGACAAAGAGGAGATAAGCTTTATGCAAAAATAAATAACACATACATCCTTTGAGTGTTAGAATAACTGAGTATAAAACTATTAATAACTTTTAAATTATTTAAGTAAAAAATATTTACTTCATGATACTATTATGTAGCCTGAAAAAGAGGTGTTATAAAACTGAGTAGAAATGAAATACTGAAAATTATCTGCCTTTATGAAACTTTAGTTCTAATAAAAGAAGATTTAAATATGGCAAATTCTGCATTTTAATGATTTTTCAATTTACATTTGTGCATATATTAATGTCTCTGAAATCACAGTACACTTGTCACCAATGATATATCTTTGTTTAACTTATAGCATGTTTGTAGTGATACAGAAAATATTATTGCAGATTACAATGAAAATTATTTTGCGTTAACAAGATAGAGTATTTAAAATAAACAATAGGAAAACAGCATTTAAAGAAAAAAATTGACAAAAATTATATAAAATAGTTAAGTTGCATAATTTTCATTTGGTTTAGAATATTAAATGATATAAAGAAAATATAAAGCAGGCAAGGATCTATTAAAAATGAGGATGGAACTGCTGGTCTTTTATACAAGAGGCAAAAGCCTCGATGCTTATCTAATGCTTTGTTATAGATTGAATGAAGTGAGAGTGAACCATAAGGATCTCTAATTGAAGATTACCTGAGATGAAAGGAATAGCATGCCCAAGAATATGCTCTTGAGCTATATCTGGCTAGGAGGGAGGGAGGGAGAGAGAGAGAGAGAGAGAGAGAGAGAGAGAATGATACAGTGGCCAAGAAACAAGGACAATGGAAAAAAGAATCGGGTTAGATTGGTAATTGAGGATAAGCTCATGAAGGGTCTCATAAATCTTAGTAACGGCTGTGGGTTGCCTCTATTTTACCAGCAAGTCATCTCATATTTGCTTGAAGAATACTTGATTCTATTAACCAATGATTTTAAGAGTGGCACTCAAAGAAGTAATCTAAGAAATTTTAGTAATTTAGTAACTAGCCGTTGTCAGGGCAATAGAAAAAAAGCAGGTCTTCTCTAATTTATTCTGACTGGTATACAGAGGATTTTAATCTGTCTGATATGTGAAAAATATAGAGTGAATACAAACAGAGAAATAGTTTTACAGTAAAAGACACAGTGGCATTAATCCCCCACTAAATACTACATCTCACTTGTAGCACACACCTATCATGCTTGTTACTTCAAAAAGAAGTTGCAGAAGTCTTCTTTTGTGAATGTCTTTCTGAAATATGATCAAAACTCAGTGAATGCTGCTGCCATAGGCCATCTGACATAAAGGCAGGCTTGTGAAACGTGGTGTATTTACATCCTGCTTATCCACCAAATCTACCACCCTTTGACATGTATTTCTACAACAAAATTCAAGGAACTGTAAAAAAGAAATATCTTGAATCAAATTATGCATCAAGAAGACACAACAGAGGACATCCAGCACTGCCTTTGAAAGAGAAAAAAATGCTTAGTATTTTTATTGTCTCTCTCTCTTTCAATTTAATTTAATTTAATTTTGAAAAATAAAAGCAGAAGGAAAAACAAATAGAAAAAAGAAGCAGGGTAACATTATTGTTATGCAAGATTGGGGAAATAATTGAACATTGATGGTTCCCTTCAAGAAATATTAATTTATTTCCTTGACTTTTTGTTTTAATTCATTATAAAGACAGTATAATAATTGATAAAACATTAGAGACAGTGCACATTTAGAAGACCAAGATGAGAGGCATTCAACCACAGGTTTGTATTGCACATGGCTGTCCTCTAGGTAGCTGCTCAGATCACAGATATCTGCGTACAGAGTTAGTCAAGGTGAAGATTCTAAACATTAACTGCTATTTTCAAAAAGCTAAAGGAAATTATGAGTACAATCATCTCAGCCATCCTGTATATATACTTCCATGCTTTTCCTTCCTTCCTTTTTTCCTACCTTTTCTCCTTTCATCTTCATTGTTTAATCCTTAAATTCAGTTCCTTTCCATTTTACTATATCTTTTATATCTTTCAGGCTTTGTTAGTTCTTTCAGGTCCTTACACTAGAGAGACAATACAATATTTATACATGTGGGTCTGATCTATTTCTCTTATGAGTATGCCCTCTAGTTTGATCCACTTACCTTTAAAGTCTTTGAGTATGTCTTTCTTTATAAATGAATAGTACTCCACTGTATAAAAATAGCACATCTTTTTGAACCAATACTCAAGTTGTTTCCAAGATTTGGTAATAACAAATTGTGCTTCTATAAACATAGGTGCACATATACCACTACGGTATGATGTTTTCAGTTCTTTTAGGAAAAAATACCAGAAGGGGAATAGCTGGATTGAATGGGATTTCCAGTCAAAGTTTTTTGAGGAGTCTCCACACTGATTTTACTGATGGTTTTATCAGTCTATATTCCCACAAACATCAAGGAAGAGTTTCTTTTTCCCCGCAGCTTCTCCAGCAATTTTTATTAGTTGATTTCTTTATGATAGCCATTTTTTGGGGGTGAGATGGTATCTCAGTGTTGTTTCAATTTGCATTTCTCAAATGGCCAGTAATGCTCACCGTTTTTTCATGTATTTATTTGCCACTTGTATTTCTTCCTCTGGGAATTGTGTCTTCCTTTCTGATGCCCATTTTTGGATTGGATCTTTAAGTTTTCAGGACTTAATGTATTCCGTTTCTTAAATAATTTGGATAGATTGTGTGATCTGAGCAACTACCTAGAGGACAGCCATGTGCAATGATTTTTTTCTCTATTTGTTGGCTTTCCTTTCGCTCTTTTGGTGACTTCTTTTGACATGCAGTAACTTCTCAATAGGATGACATCCCAGTCGTTGATTCTTTGGAGTACTTCCCATGCAGTTCAGTTCTTGTTCATGAACTGTCTACCCACTCCCATATCTTCAAGATTTCCACTTACTTCCTCTTCCAAGAGTTTTAGTGTTTCTGTTTTAAAATTGAGATCTTCAATCCATTTTGCTTTAGTGCTTAGTGATAGACCAAAATCTAGCTTTAATTTTTGCATGTGGAGAGCCAGTTTTTCCAGCACCATTTGTTAAATAGGCTATCTTTCTGAAGTAAGCATAGGTCTACAAAAATCACATGTGGAAAAATTAAAAATTGTAATAACTTTCCATGAAAACACTAAAGTTATAGCTAATATCAAAAATAAGTTCCAAGGATTTAAAAGTGCAAATATGAGGTATAATAAAATACAGAAAATGTTAAAATTTAAAATTGTTTACCTTAAAAATTTAATCAACTGGACATGAAGAGAAAAAAGTAAACTAGGGGCTTTGTTGTGGAGCAAAAGGAAATTAATAGGAATAGCGATAATTCAGGAAAGAATACAAAAATAAGGGGAAAAATAAACAGTAAAATCAGAAAATGAAAGAAAGAAAAAAAGAGAGAATAGTTAAAAGATAACAAGAAAAAAAGGGGGATAAAAGAAATTAAAAGGCAAATATTGAGACCAATATAATGTAAAATGAAATAAACCAGATTCAAAAGATTAACTATTATATCATTTCTCTTATATGAGAAACTCAAAGAACAAATAGAAAACAAAATTAAAAGATAATAGGGTTACAGATCTTTCTCAAAGAGGATAGTGATCAAGACATGGTGGGAAGGGAGGAAAAGGAAATTGATATATGTTGTATATACCATTCCATGTGAGGAATGCAGATATTATTCATTGGAAACATATACCAAAATAAGTAAGGCCATGATGAAATGGATGGAACAGAGAGGGAAAGGAGAGAAAGAGGATGAAAACAAGAATTAAAATGTGTAATGCAACAGCTTCCCCCAGACAATGTAAATACTATGCATTACAGACATGTAATAACAAAATAATTTATTGCAGTAAAAGACATGTTGCCACAGGTTCCTCTCAAAATATCCCCCTTTCATTTCAATACACTTATCCACTGTCATTTCCATTTTTTGAAGCAATGCTTGAAGTGCTACTTCATGAATATCTTTAGGTGCGCTGCCATGGTTGCCTCATGGTCCAATATTGATTTAAAATATTGAAGGCACTCTCTGACAACTATAGAAGTGACAATGTGCTCTCATTTGCATTGTCTCCCAGAATGGGCACTATGAGTCTTCTGACTCTTCCTGGACTTCCAAATAACGAGGAAAAGGAGATATTTTGAATAGATTCAGGACCTGGAGGCAGCCAGTACAGGTTAAATAAAGATACTTACAAAACAGTACCTCTAGAAATGCCTCGAAGAGTAGCAAGAGTGGTAGGGTAGGTGTATTCAAAGCAAGAGGGGATTTTTGGAGAGGAAAAAAAGACAATGTGTCGTTCACCATTATGAATTCTCTAATGTAAACATTCTCCATATCTTATAATCATATCTCATTTAAATATCAAACATGAGTTATGTTTGCAGAAGTCTCATGTACAAAGGTGATTCCCAGCAGTATATAAACATTTCAGTAATGGTGATTGCATTTGAAAATTTAATGAAATATCCATTGAATTAGCTTAAGACATTTTGATAGCTCCACATAAAAATCAAAAGTTAGAACTGGATTTTATGAAGCATTCTCAGTGCTAACAGAAAAGTACACAAGTGGATTTTAAGCTGACATTAAAAGAAGTATGAAGCAATGCCTATTTTATCGCGTCATAATTAATCATAAGCAGAAGTTATACAGGGCTTGTGAGGAAGCACCACTGATTACTTGTGTTATTCTCAGTGCTTAAAATATTAAGTCTTCAAAATATAACAGGATACAAATATATTTTGAACTTCAATATTTTTCTTTTTCACAAATAATAGATGCCTGAAGATTTAATAACCATTTCCCTTCCCCTGATTTTCCTGTGGCTATTTGTATTTCCTGCTGTGTATGGCATGAAGAGCCAAGCATTTTCTGCTCATGTTTTCTATGAATATGTTATACAGAAATAATTAGCAGAAAGCTACATCAGTTTTGCAGTTATCTTAAGTTTCAGATGCTGTAGCCTTTTTTACATAGGACTATCTACACACTTGAATTCAAAATAATACATTTTTAATTAATTCATTTATACATATAACTTTATCTGATATCTTATCTACAAACATCAGCTCCAACTATTAAAAAATAGTAAATCATTGTAATATATTATTCCTAATATTTTATACAACATTCAGTGTGGTCCTGTAAAAGTTTAAAACTTGAAATAAATATAAAAAGTTTATTTACTTAAACCATGTAGTGAAGGAAAAACATTCTATTTTGTTCATGAAGACGATATGATTTGTGCATTCATTTTGTATTAAGTGCTGCCCAGGATATTGAAATCAATGAATAGCAAAAGATAAATGTCAAACTACAACAAACTAAAGTTTTAACTTATTACTTATTTATGGTAGAACTGATAGAAAGAATACATACTTAATGGACCAGACATTTAAAAAAATTTAATGTGGGACTGATTATTAACAACCTATGTTTATTTGATATTTATTGACTAATAACTATATGCCAAGCGTTTGCTAAAATTTGGTATTAACATAAAAAAATCCTAGTAACCAACTGCTTTGTACAATGTCACTGTGTTATTTATCTTTTTAATCACTACAACAAAATACCTGGGCAAATAACTAATAAAGAATAGGTGGGCCAGGGAGATGGCTCAGTGGAATAAGGGCTTCCCTGGCAAGTGCATAGGGCCTGAGTTCAAACCCTGGTTCTGCCAGAAAAAAAAAAAAAAGAATGAAAGTTCATTTTTACTCGTTTTTGCATTGCTATATCCAGGTTGAAATAGTTCATCCTTTCATAATGATCCCAAGGGCAGTCACAAAATTCTCACAATCAAGTTAATTTAATTAATTACCTATTAAAGAGGAGAATACATTCAGTAGTTCCAGAAAATGACCACAAATATCCTGACACAACAGACATGCACAAAAAGAAAGGAGTAGATTGATGAAAAAGGAAGGACTGACATGAACAAACCCAGGTGAGAGGAAGAGACACATCCAAGGGGCTGAGAGTGCGCGTGATCACGGTGTCATGGACATGGAAGGTAAGTGCTGACGCCAAACAGAGTGCTCGCCTCGGCAGCACATGCATTAATGCCAAATAGATAACAAAGCATGAACACCCATAAGCACTACTCTATAAGATGAACTCACTGAGGACGGTATGAATGTGTTTTAAGAGAGAGAAATCAATTTACTATAGCTGCACATGAGGATAACAAAAGAGTATTGTCCAACTTGATCACATTATCAACTTGGTTGTTGACAGTGTCAACAGTTTAAAAATCAAAGCATATAAAGGTGTTAACTGTGATGAGAACACCAAGTATATAATATTAAGAGGAGGATATTTGTACATCTTAGCAGTATGTATAATTTGAATTGCATTCTCCTCACGCTGATAGAGGAAAAATATTCCTAGAAAAAAATAAGCATGAATGACTTGGGAATTTAGCTAAATATGCAACTCTAATAGTGTAGGATTTAATATACAAAATGATAATAAATAAAAGAAAAGTGAAATGAGCACACTGAGTGTTGAGCAAGAAATATTGCTGGCCAATAGGTCTTATCAGAGATAGAGGCTAATGTAAGAAAGTGTGTGTGTGTGTGTGTGTGTGTGTGTGTGTGTGTGTGTACACAGATACATGATTGATCTACACAGAAAAATGTTTGAAAATTTGGCTTTAAAGTCCATTAATCCTATGAATTTAATATAATTTTAAATGTAATTACATTTTTAAATGTTTTAAAAGACTGTGTGATATTCTATAATCATTAAAAAGTTAATAGATCAGATCTGTTAGAAATAAGCCTCAAAAAAGAAATTGGGACATATTTACTGGAAAAGATGGCTCCTCCAAAAATTTTTATTTTACTTAGAAATAAACTGAGCAGGGACCAGGGAGATGGCTCAGTGGAATAAGCAATTGCCTGGCAAGTGCAAGGGCCTGAGTTCAATACCCGGTTCCGAAAAAAAGAAATAAACTGAGAATGGAGAGCTGTGTTCAGTAATTATTATGGCTGGAGTCTAGTTGTACTTCCCCGAGCCTGGGAGGATAGCCTGAATGTAAAACAGAGAGACAGACTTTCTCTCTGTTGCTGTTGCTGTTGCTGCTACTCCTCTATTTTGTTCTCTTGCTCTTTCCCACTGCTATGAAAGTTTGCTCTTTGCCATGTGTCACTGTGCCCTGGAGCCAACCAAGCATGGACTAAAACCTCCACTAACTGTAAGCTAAATGCGCCTTTCCTCCCTTCTTTTGGGGTGTCCGCTACCTGTTCCAGTAATGAGAGAAGAGTGACTATGATAATAAAAACAAACTTAAAAAATTCATTTGAATTTTTGATGATTTGTTTTACATTGTGATGAACCACAAATATGAGGGAGAAAATCTGTACCCGACATTAACCAATCCCCACGGGGCTCATTTTTCTCGCTATTAAAAGATAATTTCAGCATTGTGGTATGTGGATCATTAGTTAAGGCACTAATTGAGTGGTTGCCTGTCCACCTTGAATTTAACATTTAATAAATAATGTATCAGCGCTTGCTAGAGAAACAGATTTAGTGCATGTTCTATGTGAGTCTCTATCAGGAGGTCACAGGATCTGCAAGGGAAACAAGGACATTGTGTTCAAGTTGAAGATGAAGACTGGAGCTCCTGCTGGGCCGGAAAGATAGCTTGGAGGTCTACGTGCCTGGCTGTCAAGTGGAAGGACCCAGGTTTGATCCCCAGTATCACATGCCAGGCCCAGAACACTGGGTGTGCTATGATGGCTCCCAAAACAGTGAGTGATGGCATATACCTATAATCCCAGTGTTGGGGAGGCTGAGACAGGACAATCACTATGAGGCTGAGCTGGTAGCAAGGCCCTGTACCAAAATATAAATAACTAAAAGCAGAAAAAGAGAGAGAGAGAAAAAACAAAGACTGAAACTCCTCCAAAGAAGCGGTACAAAGCATTCTTTCACTTTCCTCTCACTCTGTTCCTGTGGCATGCTTACTGGCTGGTGCCACAATGTGGTCTGTGAATCCTTTTGGCCACACTCTGATCTTTGCTGATTCAATTTAGTCCACCATTTCTTATTCAAAGTAACACAATCAGTTATCTGTAGCATATATCTCATATATTATTCTTCAAATATAATAAGTTAAAACATTCAAGAAGACCCAGGATATAGTTTAGCAGCATGGTGCCTACCTGATAAGCATGATGTTTTCCTGTTTTAAAAAAAATTCAAGATTATTTCGAATAAGACATTTTTATTCTTTAGCTTCTAGTATGGTACATATTCAGCAATAGTGAAACTGAATGATTCATTTTATATGTAAACATATTTTATCTAGCTATAATTTTATTTGTCTTATTACATGTTTGCAAATATATAATGATTAAATTCATCATTGGGAATAAGTGCGTGTATAATACACAAGAACATCTTAATCTTATCTGATTCTTATCTAGGTCTTAAACATCAATCTTAGACCTCTTCATTTGAAATATATTTTCCTCAATGACTTTAAAACCAATTGTTTATTGCTTTAAGGCACTTCTTATTGACTCCACAAATATTTTCCTTGAAATAATTTTCATATACTACCTTTTATCATAACCAACTCCCCAAAATTTCAGATTTCAGCAGGCTTAAATACACAGCACAGCCAAAAAATATATACAGAAGTAAAATGTATGTTGAAGTGAACCATATTAATTTATCAGTGTAATATGATGCCTCTGTGGTCTATGATGAAGGCAAATGCGAAGATGTTATATGTCCTTCTCAACTTGGAATGTTAAGCCATCTCTTTATGCACTGCAGTAGAATTCTAACTGGTGGTCAACTTATTACACCCAGCTAAATTAAACTCGTGAGGGGCTGGGTAAAGAAGACCCACCTGAGGATTGTCACCAGCACCATAAAGGCAGAACAAAAAAAGCTGCCAAAGAGTCCGGGCGTGGTGGCGCGCGCCTGTAATCCCAGCACTAGGGAGGCGGAAAGCAGGAGGATCACTATGAATGTGGGCTGCGTAGTGAGACCCTGTCTACAAAAAAAAAAAAAAAAAAAAAAAAAAAAAAAAAAAAAAAAAAAAAAAAAAAAAAAAAAAAAAAAAAAAAAAAAAAAAAAAAAAAGAAAAGAAAAAGCTGCCAAAATCTCATTATGGATATCATTTGGAGAGGCTCTTAGAGCTGCGGGAGGCTGCTGGTTCTCTTGGGATGGTCCTCTGTAGGACTGTGTCATGCTGCTTCCCAAACAAATGTTAGAAAAGCTTTGGTCCTCCTCTTGAACATCACTTCCTGACTGTGGAGGAAAAGATGGTGCACTGCTCTGCCTCATGGAGAGGCTTGTCACACTGGCTTTCCTGATGATAACTCGGCTTTCCTCATCAGTGCAGAAGCTCAAAACTACTCTTTTGCTGAGGATGGCTGTGATGCTTTTGCAGGAACTCTGGTGCTTACCTCGAGCACTGCTTCCTGGCTCCAGTTCAGATCTCTCAGCCTGTCGGCACCGATCCTTTATCCCGCTGGAAAAGACTTTCTGCCTTCCACCTCTGACGCTTGGGCCTTTCAGACAAAGACTCGTAAGGCAGACCTGCGTGAGACTTTGTTGTTGGTTCTATGTGTATATCTAGACTCATGCAAGATATTAAGATCTAGGCCCTCAGCTAGAGTGTTTTTGTTGTTGTTTGTTTGTTTTTTGTGTTTCTTTTTTAATTTAATGTATTTGGTTGTTGCAGGGTCTCACTATGCATCCTGGACTCATGGTGATTTTCCTGCTTTAGCCTCTCCAGTGCTGGGATTACAGGTGTGCACCACTATGGCAGCCTCTGGCTGGCTCAGTCCACCCTATGGATGGGGCTGGTGCAGCATGTGCTGCTGAGAACTGAACTTGCCTAAATAGTTGCCTTACTACGCTGAGTTGTCTAGCTGGCCTAGCTGTCTTTAGTGTTCATGCGTGTAGACAGATTTTATCCACTCTTTGTAGATTAGTCTTTGGGTGATGCCTTATAAACTAATATTACAGAATGTGTCCTATATTATGTTTCCTTTGTAAAAACCCTCAAACTACAACACCCACTCTTTTCAATTAATGAATATGTATGGCCAATGTTTATTATGGGAGTGGAAAGTCAGATAGTAAATTCTGATGGTTGGAAAATAATTTGAACAACAAAAAACCAGAACCAAAAGGAGAAATTACGATGAGAGAGTGTGTTTTGCCCTTTATCATGTTTAAGTGTATTGCCGGTGGAAGCCTGCTGTGAAGAGATAGGAAGGTAAGGTGAGGCAAACCTGGCTGGGAGAGTAACTATGACCTGCGCCTTAGGACGCACTCTCAGCACCATCCTCAGCACTCCTTACGTGCACTTCTGAGGCGAACCCTGGAAGTGTGGAATGAGTGAAAAGGAGACAGACACCACTGCAAGCACTGTACTGTGGCTTTGCTCACCGTGCCTGCCCTGGCCTCCAGCTCTACTTTATTCTTCCCACTTGTGCATTTTTATTTGTCCTCTTTTTTACTTGGCTTAACCTTGCTCCTCAGTCACAGCTTCCCTCTTACCCTACCTCTTTAATTTTTCCTACCTCAAATAAATGTGGGACTTTTCTGCCATTTTACTTGTTTTATTCAATTCTTTAAGATGGAAAGAATCCAGAAACCAACTCTGGGAGTGTACTCTAGAATTGCCCAAGTCTAGTAGTATTATATTATTTTAATATAATTATGAATTTTTTAAGCCTCAAGTGTTGATAGCTATTTTTATGAGACATTGCCTTATATAGATGACATAGTAAAATCTCTAAATTCATACTTAATGATTTAAAAAGCAGTGAAGAATGTTACTACACTGCTTTTGAAATTTAGAAAACATGTTAGTAGATTTTCTACTTCACACACCTGAGGGGAAATATCAGAATTTCAGTCAACATATATCATTTTCTAAAACCTGCGGATCTCAGCAGGTTTACTGTGTCACTTTCTAATTTATTAAGTAATTATACTTTACAACAATAGCACAATTAATTGTAAATGCCATGACAAATGAAGTATTGTGTTTGACATCAAGTACAAGGAGCCAAGGCAATGCAAAATAACTGCTTTATAGGATAATAAAATGATATACTAATTCAATATACAAATGCACAACTGTTTTGAACAAATAATTTACAAACCATACACAAATGCCAAACATAAGCACAATATTTGGCCTTATAAATGTTTAGTTATGTACAAATTAAAGGAATATATAAAGCTATTTTATGAAGGGAAATTAGGAAAGGAACTATCATATGCTGCTAAAATGAATAAAAAATCTTAAGTTACTTTTTGGGACAATGCTTGACATGGCTTTCATAACCTACATATTGGCATGTCTTGTGACTCAGAAGCACAACCCCCAGAATACATGTAATTAGAATTTGTATCCTCTTGTACCACGAAAACTGACATGGTATTAAGAGACAATAGATGCATCATTCACAAGAACTACTATCTATAAACAACATTTTCAGCAAGAGTAGAATGGATAAGGAGATAATGATATATTTGTGCAAAGATACTGTATACAGCAGTAAATGAACAAACTCTGTACAAAGTTCTGTTGTTCACTACAAAAAAGAATTTCATAAACATAATATAGAGTAGAATATTCAAAATACTAGACAAACATCAATGTTTAATGGTACAAGACAGTATATTTTGTAACACTGTTACAATTCATGGTCACCAAGCTGAAAGGAAGAAACAGAAGGGCAAAACATCATGGAAGAAGAAAAGACTTGGGAATTTTGGCAGCCAGGAAGCTGTGCAGAGAAAACTCAGAGGCATGAATGCTCCCTTCCAGTTAAGCGATGGTGAACCTTTCAGAGTTTTCAATGATAACTAGCAGCCGCTATGGCTTGCATGCCAGAGATTCACCACACTGTGCTAGATCATGCCCACCATGACCTGTCTCCAAAAAGGCCCTAGATCTGATCAGCACATTTAGCTACTGAACTCATCAATGAGTTTATCAATAAGTATAGTGTCCTCATAATGCTAGCAATTTCCACACACACGTGTATTTGTCAGTGACATTTTAGACTTAAACCGTAACCCCTCACCCCCAAAAACTTCATGCCCATCTCATCATGCAAAATTCATTTAGTCTACGTGTGAGAGTAGCTAAGGTTTTAACAGTCTTACAATTCCTTAAAAGGTTTCTCTGAGAGTCTTTTCTGATATTCAAGGAAAACTCTTAGGTGTGACCCTATATAAAAATCAAAAAGAAAGTTAAATGTTTCCCACATACACTGGAACAGGGTAAGCACTTACATTCTAGAAGGAAGAAACATATGGATAAGATGGATTGGAACTGAAAAAAAGACTGAAACCCAGCAAGACAAATGTAAAATCCCACATTGCCTTCTCCGGCATCCAAATCATGTGGTAGTCAGTGACAACTCCAAAGGCCGTGAGCTGCCCCATTTCTGTGGCATTGTTAATTGCACTCCAGGGGCCTCTCTCCCTTGGGGTGGCTCTGCCCACTGCATGAAGTTTTCTCAGCAGATGTACCACATTCCCAGCATATCCAAATTCTTAGTCTCCAGTTTCATTCTCATAGCTTTATACTCTGCCCCCTCAGGAGTACACTGCCTGTTCTCTCAAGTTTTCCTTTTAAATGTGGATGTGAACCCCCCCCCCACCCACAGCCCTTTAATTTTGAATGACTGAAATTTCAGAAATGTATGAATGATGCTAGGGCATATTGTCAACCTAAGGAGTAGCTGGGTCCTCTAGGATAATGGCTCCAGGGTTCTCTGAGCACATAGTGGGCCGAGCACTGTGAAGCGAATCTCAGGAGATCATTTCATGAGTTGCTTCTTCTCAAATAAGGGACCTACAAACTCTCAACTCACGTGAAAGCCTTGCAGTTTTGCTCCGTTCAGTGGAAAAAGGGTGCCTTCTTGCTGATTGCTGAAATACCTTCATGCTGCTTTTCCTATTGTGCTAATCCAAAACGCATAGCTCCCTTTTAAGAATTTTCAGCAACCACACTCTTCTCCTCTTCAAATTTGCAGGCATTTTTCTCTCAAATTGTTTAGTTCCTTATTTTCACTGTGCATCTAACTAATAACAGGCAGCAGCATCTATGATACAATCTGCACACTGCACTGGGTAGCTCTAAAATTTTAGTACACCATCCTTATTTTCAGTTTTCTGTAAAGTTTCAGAAGATAACCAACTTGTAGACAAATTTTCTGCCAGACTGTGACATGTATGGCCTCTAGTACAATTACCAGTGGAGTCCTCGTTCCCAGCACAAACTTCCTGAGCTTGACTTATAATGATTCTCTTTCTCTGGGCATTCTGATCTTCTGAAACCTAAGCAGATTCATGTATCAATCATTACAGCATTCTAGACCTTCTCTAGCCTACTTCTCCACACTTTTCCTGACTCCAAGTCCCAAACGGTTAAAACTACATGTTCAGACACACACACACA
>PVKA01003244.1:0-69730 GCA_004027165.1 Ctenomys sociabilis
AAAAAAAAAAAAAAAAAAAACACTGAAAAATAAGATGATATGACAGATGGCTAAAGGAATGGCTAAATACATGAGAAGGAAATAAAAATGTTAATTGCACCATATAGATAGTAAGCATGTGAATCACTGTGTTTTTTTACCCTCCTACATGTTTGAAACATCAAATAAAATGCTAAAGGGAGAGCTGTATGGTATAGCTGAAAAGATGCTTACTTTGTATTCAGATCTATTTTCTTGTCCCAACTCCATCACTTAACAATGATGCACCCTCAGGCAAGCAGGGTTCTTAAAAGTCTTCTCAATCTTAGCTTCCTCCAAGAAAACTGGACAAGAACTATCTAATGGTGTTGCCATGGGGATTAAACAAGATAAAAATCCTTGATCCGGTGACTAACACAATAGAAGCTTTTTAATAAATGCTAGTACCCTTATTCAGAAGTCAACATAACCATAAACTAGGACAAATCTTCACTAAGCCGTAAAAGAAGAATCTTGTAAAACATTTTCTCTTGCTGTATCTCCAGGGAAATTAAAAGGATAAATTAATTGTGCTATTTTTAATGGATAAAGACACTGACCTGCTATCCACAGGACAGTTGGAGCTTCATGACTAAGGACAGGGACAGAGCCAAACTGTGGATTCCATCTCCCAGTAGCTAACTCCACCACTGGTGACAGCCAGCCACAGTTAACAATACAGTCACATCAGGAGAAAAGATGAGGAGCAGAGATAGGATTGAGATTGGCACACGGAAGCCAAGCCCAGTATCCTTCCCAGATGTACCAGGGCAAAGAGTCAACCAGACAGGCCTTGAGCCCCGCTAAGGCGCCTGGCACACTAGCATGATGGCCCCATGAGCAGAAATAAAAGCCTCCAATTGAGACTAGTACTGTGTTCATCTCTGAAAGGCATCTAGGAGGCCACCGCGAGGATGCTGCACCTCTGGTTTGCAAAGTAGAAGAAAAAAGCCTGCTCATGACAACACCTAATGAGTGCTAAGGCTGAGATCCAGACAGCAGGAAAAATTATACCTTTCAGGGCCAGAAAACAAAACCAATGCCAGTCCCTGAAAATCAGGTCTGGCATCTTAAAAATCTGTACAAGGGTTCGTTACACGTCACAAGTGAAACCTAGCAGTCAAAGGAAATTGCAATTTTTAAAGAAAGCATTTCTGTGTGCCTACTGGATCGCACATTTGGGGCTGCGCGCTCCAAACTAAATTAGGGTCCTTCCACCCGCGCTTACCTGCGAGTCTTACTTCCTCTGACAATTAAAAACTCCCCTAGTTGAGTAGGCTGCTAAGCCTAGCCTGTGCACTCCATGAAGACTGGGTGCACTTCCTGTGTAAACTGCCCTGCCTCTGGCCCAGCTGAGCGTGGGACCAGAGCTGAGTGGGCCCAGTCACATCAGTGCCCCACCCACTGGGTGCATCCGTCCCCAATTCCCCTGATACCTTGAAATCAGCCATGAATGCGGCACAGGACATAAGCCCAACCATTTATCATCATCTCCATTAAGAAAAGTTTACCAATACCTGAATCTGTCTTTTACTGCTATGAGGGAAGAGATAAATCTTAGGAAGTTCACGCAGCACACTCTAAACATCTTGTTTAAAACTAATCCTTTGTTGAAGAAGGGGTCAGGCTAAGAAGCCACTTCCATATGATGTGCTCCTTCCCAGAGGAGGGGTAGAACCCTAAGCCCACTAGCCAGACTGGCTCTCCTCCTAAGGCTGGGGAACCAGGACAGTAATGAGGTGGTGAACCCCTAGCTACAGTGAGTCCTGCAGTGAGTGAAAGCCCCGCACAAGGCTTAGTCACAGGAGAACCATGAAGTGATGGAGATTAGAGGAAGTTGTTTTGCAAGAAGAGGTAGACTGGAGCCAGAAATGAGAAAGTAGACTGGGCCCATGACACACAAAGCCAGTGGCCTTGGTCTCCTGCTGTCCAGGAAGGTGGCACAAAGAAGCAGAATGAGGAATGTGGAATCAAAGTTGGCTTGGGAGACTTTGCTCTGTCACACCAGATCAGTTGCTCTTAAGTCAATCCATGCCTCTGTTTCCTCATCTGAAGTGGATTAATAACAGAGCCTATTTTATAAGCTAATATAAAATAGTAACCACTTAAAAGTGTTAACCATTATTTCTAACAATTAATTGTAACATCCACATGGCCCAGTTATATTTCTTTCCTGCTCTAAATGTCACAAAAGAATCCCTGGCAGCTCAGAGGCCCATACTTGAGCTAGTTGGTATAGCGAGACTATTTGTTCCTGAATCAAAAAATAACAGGAGGGGGACAACCTGCTCAGGGGCCCCACTCCTGTCTCTCTCTCAGACAGGAGCTTTCTTTCCCTCAATAAATGCGCTCTGCTCATAAAAATAAATAAATAAATCAGGAAAAAAAAATCCCAGGACCTTTAAGCAACTGCTTCCCATACTTAGGGTTGGTGTAAGATTCAAACTGGAAAGGAAAGCAAAACATTGACAGCCATGAACTGTCACACCCAAACTCTGAGACTGTTATCCCTGTACAGAACATAAATAAATATATTACATTAGCCAAAAGAAACATTTGTTCCTGAGCCAGCCAAACAGCTCAGAGGATTAAAGTGCCTGCAAGCAGGCGCAGGGACTAGGGGTTCAATCCCCAGGCCCCACACTGAGACAGGCAATTGAGATTAGGCATGGTGCTGCACACCTATAATCCCAGCTCTTGGGAGGCTGTAAACAGACAGATCGTTATGAGTCCAATCTAGTAGTAAGACCCTGAACACCGTGTACACCTTTCCGTAAAATACAAAGGAAGAAGGAAAAGAAGAAGAAATACTTTAGTTGTTTTTGTTTTCTTTTTTCCTTTTTTTTTTTTTTTTTTTGCTAGGCCTGCAAGAAATATTCCCTTACCCCACTTAGGGAAGGGGAGATTCAGTGTCTACTACAGGACTCACCATTTATTTCAGGGGGTTTATCTCCAGTTTTTGCAAGTTAACAGAAACTGCTGAAGGTGCTGATTTTTGAACACACTTTCACCTGGCTTAATTATATTCAAAATAATGCCCCTAATCCAGACCCTCCTAGTCTCTTCCAGGCAGACTCATTACTCGATAATGAATTGTGTAGGTTTAGAAATTATTTTTACTCAGCTCTTTTCAAGAAGGATTTAGAAGCAGCACTATTAATTTCAACACCTTTTCCTCCCAGACTTTCCATTTTTCTTCAGCCTTCCTGGGCTTGCTGTTGACATGTGGTAAATAAAAAGACAAGTGACAGAGGAACTGACATTCATTTCTAAGAACAGAGGTAAGAGCTATAGGTCTAGAAGTCCAAGTTTCATTCCAGGCACTTAATTCCATATTTCACATGGAAAGAGTAAAGTTAGAAATATTCTAGACTTTTCTATTTACTTTGCTGAAGAAGTACCAAATTTACTGCCACTACATAAATACCAAGGCTATTTTGTGTTTCTGACATCCGGAGGTTTTCTTTTGAGCTAAGAATAGATTGAACATATATAAAACAGAATCTGAATCAAATTCCACCGTCGTGGTTAGAACCCATTAACAAAGTCTTGCTTGAGTGGATGGAAGGCAGGCGCAGCAGTGACCTTGGGCTCCACCAGGGGCAGCTCTGCGGCTCTATTTATCTCTACTGTAGCTGGCTCAAACAGGGTCTCATTTCCACATTAGGTGGTGTTTAAAAGTGTCTACAGTTATCATTAAGTATCTACAGGAGGATCTCCTGAAGAAAGCCACAAAGCGAGGAAGACAGAAGGAATAGTCTGTCTATTGTAACAAATGTATATGTTTTACCTCCAGGTTTGAATCTTTTTTTTTTTATTTCCTTGAGAGATGGGAGATTGTTCTGAGTGTTCCAGACTGGCCTCAAATTCACAGTGATCCTCCTGCCTTAGCATCTGAATGCTGCGATTATAGGTGTGTGCCACCACTCCTGGCTCAACTCTTGGTTTGACTCATAGTGGTCTTAAAACTGTTTTTTGGGAGGAAGGCCAGCCAGATAGCTCAGCAGATTAAAGCGCATGCTTAGGCAGATGCAGGGCCTGGGATTCGATCCCCAGCCTGCTGTGCTGGCCCCAGCCCGGGGTGTGATGAGACAGCAATTGAGACTGGGCATTGTGCTGCGGGCGCCTGTAATCCCAGGACTTGTTTGGAGGCTGAAAAACAGGAGGAACACTACGCGTCAGATCTGTGGAGTGAGACCCTGTAGACCCTGTACTAAACATTATTTTTTACATTAATTTTATTGAAAAAGAAATAACATTCAGACAGTTTCAAAACAGGTCAGTAGGACACTTACACTAACTAATGCATTGCATATTGTTATCGTCATAGTAGATTTTCATAGTACAAGATGCAGATATGATATCTAAACAATATTAGTACAAATCTTCTCGTTGAACTAAGAGAAATTAGTTGTATACTACCCTAACTATTTTGTATATACAGATATTTCACTACAAAATGGTCCTTCATTTATACACCCCTTTTTTGTTTACTTTTGTCAGAGATGGGTATTCCATTGCCATTCAAGTATTATAGGTGAGTGAATTCAGCAAAGTAATCGAATATAGTCCGGTAGTCCATAATAAAATATATTAAGAGAAAAAAAAATTGTTTAAAGAGCTGGGGAGTTAGCTCAGTGGACTAAGTGCCTCCTTAGGCAAGCACGGGGGGGGGTTCCAATCCCTAACCCCACAGGCCACACTGGCCACAGCCTCGGGTGCACTGCTGGCCACGGAGACCCAGCATGGTGGTGCACACCTGTAATCCCAGCACTGGGGAGGCTGGGACAAGGGGATCATTATGAGTCCAAGCTGTTTAGTAATACTCTGTATCCAATAAATACATATATAAAAATTTTAAAAAACATTTACCTAGCACAGAGAAAGCACCACAAGGCGACATTAAGTGGAAAAAAGCAAGGTGCTGGATATTACACCTGCTGTGTCTGAGAAATATAATGAGTGATGCTATGTTTGTGGACAGGAAAATTTGTATGCAGAGAGGTCTGGAGGACCCAACACATTTGTTTGACAGCATGATGCCAGGGAACAGCAACGGAACCAGCAGGCCTTTCTGCCCTTTCCTGCATAACTTGTGTAGTGTTTGAATTTAATAAAGCATATGTTGCTTTTATAATATTTTAAAAGCCAGGGAGGATTGAAATTAACAACTTCTGTGAATAACCCACTACTATTGTGAACTGCTGGACTGTGTTGGAGTGTTTTGCTGAATTCAAGCACCTAGAATAACTGAATGCCAATAGAATACCCATCTCTGACAGGACTAAACAAAAAAAAAGGGGATACAAAGGAAGGACCATTCTGTATTTGTATATACAGAACAGTTAGGATAAATATGCAGCTACTTTCACGTAATTCAATGAGAAGAAAGATTTGCACTAATAATGTTTGGACAGGTTATCCTGTCTGCTTCTTGTACTAGGGATAACCACTAGGAAGATAACAATGTAAAAAGTATTAATTATAGAAACTGTACTATAAATCAGCTTTAAAAAAAAAGATAGGTATACATCTACATTCTCTTAATTCAATGAATAGAGGGATATGCTCTAATAGTGTTTGTAAATAGAATATCATATCTGCACCTTGTACAACAAATAACCACTAAGAAAACAAAATGCAATGTATTAATTATTGAATCTGTTCTACTAATTTGATTTGAAACTGTCTCATTGCTATTTGTTCTTCAATAAAATTATGGAAAAAAAAGAAATTAACCCAATATTTATCTAAGCTTCATACTAGAATCATGACAGCAAACTATGGGACAACCCCTTGCCTGGTTTTGCTGCTAGGGTAGCAGCCATGAGACCTCACAGTGACCCACCAAAGCAGATGCATGGGTCTCAGAAACATGCAGCCTGGAGGGCAAAGGATCATGGGAAGATCAGGAGAATCCCCTCTACAGTACGAAGACTGCAGCTCTGAAAAGTAAAGTGACCTCTGCCCCCCTCCCTCCTGCCTGCTTTTTCCTCATCCCAACTTCTCTCCTTAGATTTTGAACCAGACCTCTGCAGAGCCCATGGTAGTCCCAAGAATGAGGGAATCTATCCGAGGCACCTGATGTATTTTCCTTTAACTAAAGAAATCCTCAAATGATGTTCAGTTTCATCTGTAGGACCAGATTTTACAGAAGTAACACCAGTCCTACACACACACACACACACACACACACACACACACACACACACACGTCCATAAAGCACAAGGGGAAACACTTCCCTGTTCTTTTATAGACTACCATTATCCTTATATTAAAGCCATGCCAAGGTTTTCAGCAAAACAAGGCTACAAACCAATAGAATCATAAATGGGGAACTTGAGAAATGGTTAACAAAAGTATTAGGAAATCAGGCCCAGCCAGAATATGCACTAGAACTAAGCTGGACTTTACCCCCAGGAACCCAAGTTGACTCAACATTCTAAAATGAACTAAGCTGTCTTTTTACAGACTAAAGTAGAAAAATTTTGTCTCAACAAATAGAGAAAATATCACAAAATTCAATCATGGTTCAAGCCAACCACAGATAAGAGAGACAAAATGATAGAAGGGCTTCTACAAAACAGTTACAAAAGCCAGGCATGGTAGTGCACACCTGTAATTCCAGCACTCAGGAAGCTGAGGCAAAAGAATCTCCATGAGTTCAAGGCCATCCTGGAGCACACAGAGAGTTCAGGACCAGCCTGAACTACAAAGTGAGATCTTTTCTCAAAAACAAACAAAACCACCTGAATAAATAAATAAACAAGCTATAGCTAACTCATATTTAATAGCAAAAGACTGAATGCTTTCCCACAAAGTTGGGATCAAAGCAAGGATGCTCCCTATTTTCATTCCTTTTCAACAACATATTAGAAGTCCTAGGACTTGGGAGATAGCTCAGTAGAATAAGCACCTGCCTGGCAAGCAAGGTCCTGAGTTAAATCCCTGGTACCATAAAAAAAAGAAAATTAAATAAAGAAATAAAGATATATATTTATATATATATATATATATATATATATATATGTTATAAGTCCTAACCAATGCAATAAAGAAATAAAAAGCATGTAGATTTAAAATACAGAAATAAGGAGTTTGATCCCCTAGCCTTGCCCTCAAGCGCACTGAGCCAGCGACCCAGTCCAGGCATGGTGGTTCAAGCCTATAATCCCAGTGCTGGGGAGGTTGCATCACTATGAGTCCGAGCTGTGTAGATGACCCTGTACCAAATACATATAAATAAATAAATAAATCTGTCTTAATCACAGATAAGATGATACTCGAGTCTACATGGGAAACCATAAGATCTAGACTAGTGAAACATTTTTTGCAAAAAAAAAAAAAAAAACAAAGAATATTCACACTACCTGATTTTAAGACTCAGTAAAAAGCTAATTCAGGGGCTGGAAACATAGCTTGGCAGTCTAAGCACCTGCCTGGCAGACACAAGGACCTGGGTTCAATCACCGGTATCACACACCATGCTGGCTGCATAGCAAGACCCCGTACCAGATAAATACATAACTACATACATCATACACACATATGTGATATTTTTAAAAAGCCAATTCAATGGAATCCAACTGGGTATGATTTTACTTCCCTGGGGCTACAGAGCAAGGTGGGAAACATGTTCAGTTGTCCCAACTAGGGAAGAAGACCATTGCTGGCATTTTAGACAGAGGTAAGAAATACTGACAATTATCCTTTAATGCACAAAATAGGTACCAAAGAATGACCAAGCTAAAAATGTCAATAGTCCCAAGGTTAAGAGATCCTGAGCTAAAGAAAGTAAGGCAATGTTGAACCAGCATAAAAGGAGAAGCCTAGATCAATACACAGGACACTGTTTAGAACTCAGCCCACACATACACAGTGCCTTGGTGTGTGAATGGAGCAGGGGCAATCTTCTCACTAAATGAAGCTAGAACAATTAAGCAAGGTTGTGAGAAAATTCAACCGCAACTCATACCCTGCACATTATATAAAAATAACATGAAGTGGATCATATATCTGAAAGTGAACACATCAAAGCTCCAGAAGAAATCCTGATGTTTGTGACTCTGGGTTAGATAGACTTCTATGCTAGAATACACACACATTCACACCTTAAACTCAAAAGCAGATAAGGGGAAGGCAATCAAAACACAAAGCTTCTTTCTTTGAAAAAAATACTATTAATTAAAAAAAGAGAGAGAGAGAGAGAAGCCATAGGGTGGGAGAAAGTATTTGCAAAACAAAACAAGTATCTGATAAAGGACTTATATTTTGTTTGTTTGTTTGTGGGTCTCATTACTAGATTGGACTAGAAGTGATCCACCTGTTTACAGCCTCCCAAGAGCTGGGATTACAGGCGCGCCATCACGCCCAGACTCAATAGCCATCTCGGCGCGCCCCAGGAACAGAGCCCTGGGGCCGGCACAGCAGGCCCAGAGATTGAACTCCCAGCCCATGCAGCACCTTCATCCGCTGAGCTATTTAGCCAGCCCATGGACTTACATTCAAAAGAAATACACAACCCAAAACAATAAGAAAACAACTGACTTTTATTTTTTAAGGAGCAAAAGAGTTTAATAGACATTTCGAAGAAGAGACGCGAACGGCAAGGAAAAATATGAAAAGACATGCAAAAATAACTTGGCCAGTAATTTAAAAAACACAAACTGAAACCATAATGAGATAATACTTAGCAACCGTCAAAATGGCTAAAATTTAAATTAAAAGGAAAAAAAAAGAGCTGATGATGCCAAGAACCAGTAAGGACACAGAAGAGCAGCTAAAGCTCTTACATGCTGCTCATAAAATTGTAAAATTGCCTGGCTGCTTTGGAAAAGAGTTGGGCAGTTTCTTCGGAGGTTAAACACAGACCTAAAATAGAACCCAACAGAACCCAGAGATCCCACTCTTCTTTGCCCAAGGGGAAGGAAACTTCCCACACGAAAACTTTTCTGCCCCAACCTGGAAACAACCCAAATTCCATCAGCTGGTGAATGGGTAAACAAACTGTGGCCCCCCTTAAATATCACTTGGCTCTGAAAAGGATAGAATTACAATTCAGACCACGATGTGGATGATCCCCAAGTGTATGACATTTAAACACAAGTCACATAGTGTGTGATTCCATTTATATAAAACCTGGAAAAGGGGCCAGCCAAATAGCTCAGCAGACGAAAGCACCCGCAAACAGCAGGGCCCTGGGGTTTGATCCCCAGACCTGCCTTGCCGGCTGGCCACCCCCAAAACACACTGAGATGGAAATTAAGACTAGGCATGGTGGCGTGCACCTGTAATCCCAGCCCTTGGGAGGTTGTAAACAGGCGAATCACTACAAGTCTGATCTAGTAGTGAGAACCTGAACACCCTATAGACCCTTCCCTAAAAAAACCTGGAAAAGTCAAAAAAATTAGGGACCAAGACCAGGTGTGTAGGTGGGAGGGTCTGACCGCAGAAGAGCAGCAGGAAACTTTGAGGGTGACAGAAATGTTCCACATTTGGATTGCGGTACGGGACCCATGATGCACATTTCCATTAAAAACTCATCATTCGCTGTCCTTAAACAAAAAGGTGAATCTAACCATATGTAAATTATACTTTACCAAATTTAATTTGTTCTTGAAAAAAAAAAAAGCAAACAATAGTGGTAGCTCACGGATGTGTTCTCTTTGTACTGCATGACATTTCAAAACTTGGAATCAGCGGGTGACCTTTGAAAACAAAGAGATTCTAAACAGAGCAAGTTTTCTTGAGGAATCAGAACTATGGCCCTCTGAGATCCAAATCCCTGTAGGTGGCACCAATGGGTGGCTGTCTCCCCATACCCCTACCAGACCTAACTCACAGAGGTACAGTGCTTACTGACCTGACCCCTGCCCCTGGCAACCTGCCCTGGTCTTATTCTCCACTAAAGGCCTAGAAAATGCCAGGAGCTTGGTGAATCCTGCCAAATCCATGTGGCTTGTTTGCCACCTTCCCACCAGCCACAGCTGAGACCTCCAACACCCAGAGCACTGACTCTGTTGGTCCCAACGTCCCCAAAGAGAGCCACTGCCCAATGCAGGCATCCCATCACCTACAATAAAGTGTACCTCTATGTGCTTAGAAATTCCCTGTTGTATGTTGTCAAGCAACAAGAATGTTTTAGGGTCATTCCAGCTATTCACTTTTGTATAGAGAAGAGTGGAGTGGTTGTCTGTTTAGAAAAAGAAAATCATAATAGGGGCTTGAAGGGTAACGGACATGAAAGGGAAGCATGCATGGTCACTTGGCAGGCTCTCGGGTCATGTAGTAATTCAAGATGTAAGCGAGCTTGGAGGTTCTCTGGTCAGCATTAGGCCCGTGGGGTGTCAGAGCTGCAGAAGGGGGGGTCCCTTCACTTTGGGCAGGGAGGGGACATCTGACTTCTGTTTGGTGTCACTGTTGAAAGTTCAGTGCTACAGTTCCCAAGATGTTCTTTGCTTTGTGGAATCAGGGATGAGAGGGAAGCAAAGTCTGGGACATCTTGCAAAGTATCTCTGATGTGTGGTTCCTTAATATTAGTCCCAATATATTTGTTTGGGCTATCTGTATTTGGAGGAAAAGCACCAAATCAAACATTCTTGTTGCATATCTTTAATGTCAAAATGAGAAGAGATGAACACATGTAATTATCTTGACCTTCCTTTGACCCACCTGCCCTATTACTGTCATGACAGAGTTCTCTCATTTGGTATCTCCATTTCTCTTCTTCCTTTCTGTCTTCCATCCTCCTTTCTCAGGGCCACCAAACACCCCATGTGCAAACTCGACCTTCACTGCTGCTAATGCCGGCCTAACCCTGCCCTTGTGAAACTTATCGTTCCTTTCCCCCTGAACACTTTCTTCCCTTGGATTCTGAGATTTTTCTTTAGACCAGGTTTTGCTTTGCAATGCAGGCTGGCTCTGAACTGGCTATATAACCCAGGCTGGACTCAAACTTGCAGCAATTGTCCCGCCTCGGCCTCCGGAGTGCCGGGAATACAGATGTACTCCATCAAGCCCAGCCAGGCTTCTGTGCCCCAGGATACAAAGATGCTGAACACACGTGGCAGTACTTTCTAGAAACAAACCTAATTTTATTCATTTTTTAACAAAAGCAAATGGGTGGTTTAACCTTGCTTTAAAAAAGAACGAGAAGCAGCACTAATGCCAATGACACGAGCAAAACAAACTAGCACTTTAAGAAGGACCTTCATTGCCACAGGTTTGGCTTCTGATACAAGTCAGCCTCCCATGCCCTCTGCAGTGAGGGACACACAGCACTGGACCGCAGCTCACTGCCAGAACAAGTTCCAGATGAGGCAGTTTGTTGAAAGTCAAAGGTCCCCAGCAAGGCTCACCGTATACCTGGCTCCCTCCTGACACCATCCCCCCCAAACCTCTTGGGGTTCCTTTCATGAGGACCAGAACTCTCCCACCCTAAGAAACAACCTCAAGTGGAAATGACAGCCAAGAGGAGACAGGGCAAGGAGGCCAGGGTTCATCTCCGCCACTGAGAACCATCATAGGGCCAAGGGGATAGCCCAGTAGAATAAGTGCTTGCCTGGCAAGTACAGGGTCCTGAGTTCAGTCCCTGGTACTGAAAAAAAAAAACAAGAACCATCATAAAATGGACACAGCAACAAATCCACAAATACCCATGGACTTCAGAGCAGATGGTGGATCCATAGGTGGGCTACATGACAGAAAAGATCTCATCAATGGTGACAGCAAGAAGGGCACCCGAAATTTAGCACAGAGAAAGCAACTGCCCCCCCCCATGAGAAGGGAGGGTTGGGGAGCAACATCCACTTTCAGTGACTTTTACAATCATTTTAACCAAAGCAACTTTCTAAGCCCCGTGTTCTTATAGCTGATACAGTACAAGAAAGTGAACAAGGGCTAAGGATATAGCTCAGGGGCACAGCACCTGCTTGGCATTGGTGAGGTAGTGAGTTCAATTCCCAGTGTTAACTAAAAGAGAGAGAGAAAGAGAGAGAGAGAGAAAGAATGGACAGCAGGGCCAAACCCAAAAGATGTACAAAAGAACACCACTATGTTAGGCTCTGGCTATCATTAGGAGAGGCCAAGCAAACTCAGAGAGGTTCAGGAGGGCTGGCATACAAAGGCTGGAGAAGGAGATCAGAAATTCAAAAACCAATCAGAAGAAACCATCTGACACCAAGCTGAACAGGAACAATACACAAAAGCCAGATTTCACGTTACACATGGCTGAAGCATTTTTCAGGACCTGCACACAAATGAACAATACCCAAAAAGGGATATCTCATAACTATCAAGGATGTTGATAGTTTAGACAAAAGCTATCATTTTAGACAAAAGCTCTGTATATAAACCCACAGATACTAAGGTATGTACATAAGTCTTAGGAATTGTCTTTGAAATACTGTACCAAATACACACCATTGAAAACTGGGACTGAAATTCTGCAGCAGCTTGACTCCTGAACTTAGTAACATCTATTATCAAAATAGAAAATTCTTGACACACAGAAACCTCAAGTCTAAGATCCTTTAAACAAATTATAGGAAATGGAATCTGAAACTGTTGAAGACAAGGGATATTTTCAACCTAAAAGCCCTCTTAAAAACAGTCTGTGAGCTCCTTCATAATTAGGAATTGTCATCTAATTTGGGGAAGGGTGTGTCAGAAAAGAGGTCCTTTCCAGTCCTTACTAAAACCCACAAAACTACAGAAACAAATTACCTGAAGTGAGGCTTACATTCTTGATAAACTGAACAAACTAAGAGTCCAGAATTTCATCACAAACACAAAAGCAAGCCCTTTCCAACCGTCAGTCTTCAGCCTCTTCTCAAAGACAATTGCTGGCTGTGCAGCTTAAGTTTTGAAGCACTTTAGTAGAATAATTCCACCCAAATAGTTACCACAGATCTTGCAAAACTGTCCAAAGAATCACAGAAATCTGTCTCTTCAGGATTAAATCTAAGAGCCAAGCAGATTTTTTGTTTGTTTGTTTCTTTTGGTTTTTTTTTTTTTTTTTTTAGACTAACCTCCTGCAAACAGCAGATTATATTCTTGGCCACTGACTGAATACCTCTGCCAGATGCAATCGATTATTTTGGGTACCTCCATCCCAAAAGAAAAAGGATCTGCTATGCAGAGAAGATTCAAAGGAAACCCAGAGGAGGGAATGCCATTCGGGAAGCCGGCACTGAAACTGCTTAAAACTCACAGCCAGTCCATGTAGTTAAGATAAAGTAGTCTCACAACAAGGAGCCTAAAATTACAGTGGAGGTCCACACTCGAAATGTGTCCTACTAAAACACATCCTTCTTCAGGTGTCCTGGACACAACGTGTCTTTAAATAAAGCGTGCCTGCGGGACCACTAGGAAGGCTCTGCAACTTGTCCAGAAAGAAGACAGGATTGAGCCTCTCTTTCCTCCCCGCCCAGCGGCGCCTTCCCGGGAGACAGATTTCTGACAGTTCGCCTGCTGTTGCAGCAGCTAAGGGCGGAGAAAATCCCAGAGCCGGGGCTGCCGACCGCGCTCCGTCCTCCGCCTCCCGGGCAGGTGCTAACCCCGACGGGCAGCCCCGCTGCTCCAGCCCGAGTGCTTACCCGGGTCGGCCCGGCCGTGCTCGGGGAGAGCCGCCAGCAGCGCGAGTCCCAGCAGCAGCGACGGCAGCGGCGGCGGCGGCGGCGCCTCCTGGGGCGCGCGGGCCCCGGGGCTCCTCACGCGCGGGCGGCGCGCGGCTCCCTCGCCGGCCCGGCCGAGCCCCCGCGCCGCCGGCCCAGCCTCCCTCGGGCCCCGGGGCGTCGCCTGCTGCAGAGCCATGGGGACCCTTCACACATCCAGGCCGCGGCTTCGCTCCGCTGCGCGCCGGGGAGCCCAGCCCTGGGCGCCCGGATCCTCACCGGGCATCTCCGGCCATGGCCGCGCCGACTCCGGGCAGCCGCGGCGTCACCCGCGCGGGGCTCGGGCTCCAGCTGGGGCTCGGGCTCCCCGGCCGCGAAGGCTACTGCAGCTCGGAGCGGCGCCTCATTGACAAAGAAAGCACGTAGCACCGGGGCGGGCGAGGGAGGCGAGGCCGGCGCGCGCGCGCATCCCCGCCGGAGCCGCCGCGCGCCCCCCGTTCCCGCGCGCCCGCCGAGCCCCGCGCCCAGCGGGGACCCCGAGCGGGCGGCCGCTCCCGCGCCACGGGGGCCGCCCAGGGGCCTCCCTCGCCTGGTTTCCCAGTCGGTCCTCGGTCCCTGCCCTAGAGGAGGGAAGGTCGGCAGAGAGGTCGTCCGACCCGGGGAGCGGGGTGTGCAGGGCCAGGGCCGGCGCGCCCTTCCGCCGGGCCTTTGCATCCGCCCTCGGCGGGTGGGCGGGATTGCCCTGAGCTCTCGGCGCGCTTGGCCGAGAGGCCCGGAGCACCTGCGTGCCCCTTACTCCTGAGGACGCGGGGCAGTGAAACGCTGGGTTCAAGGAGGTTCTAAATGTGTTAAGCCACAGCACGTGCAAAGCCAAGCAAAGTAGGAGGGTTGCACAGCCGCCAGCCAAGGAAATAAGTGCCCAGAGTCACCCGAGCTGCCCTCGTGTCTCACTCTTGCGGGGCTAGATGACCTTAGGCAAGCTACCGGGTTCCAGGTGCTTCCTGCATGCTTCAGGCCATAAGCATGGCTTGAGCACCCAGTTTGCCACCTCTGCACCCCGACCTGGTGAACCTCAAGCTCTGTTACCCAGCAGCCTTCACTCATCCAACCATACAAGCAAGCCCTGTTCCCTACCCAGCGATAAGAACCATAAACAAAACCCCTGTAACTAATAGAATATCCGCCAGTGATAAATACTATGGAGAAAAGTCAGCATCAAAGAAGGGCGAGGATGGGGTGGGACTTGCAATGCTAAGGCCTCTCTTCTGGTGAGGCCTCAAAGAAGGTAACATTTTTACTTTTTTAAACTGAAGATCGAAAAAAAATAAATAAAAATAAACTGATTGAACCCGAAGCTTGGCACTGAGCTACATCCCCAGCTCTTATTTTGTATTTGGAGACAAGAGCTCTCTGCTCTCTCAGTTGTACATGCTGGGCTTGAACTTGTGATTCTCCTGCCTCAGCTTTCCAGAGAGCTGAGATTCAAGGCCTGCCAAAGTAAGCAGATCACTGCAGGACGTAACGGACCAAGCCTTGCTGGAAAAGCACTTCAGAATAGGGGACAGGAAAACCAGAAGAGGGGGGCAGAGGCAGCCTGGTGTGTTCAAGGCACAGCAGGACAGCAGAGGGCCAGGGCAAGCATTTCAACTCATTTATTGTGCTCAGTAGGATAGAAATAGCACCACATTTCATCGAAGACATGTTTTTCCTCACATGCTAACTTCTTAGAAGTCAGATGTGTCCTATAATGAGCCTCAGATTTACTGAAATATGGAATACAAGTTGAGCAACCTTCATCCAAAATCTGAACTGCTCCAAAATATGAAATGTCTTGAGTATCATCACATCAGTGCTCAATAAGGTTTGGATTTGGGAGCATTTCCATTCTCATATTTTCAAACTGGAGATGTTCAACCAGTAAATTTTACACACACAAGAAAGTTGTAAAGTCCTCTGAAATCTGAAACTGTTCAATCCCAAGCATTCCCACCATGGGATACCTTGTGGGGGTCGGGATTTATCATTGTTCTTCAGTTTCTGCTTTAAGAAACTTGCAGTATGGTTGAGGCAATTAAGCAGGGCATGAAGTTAACTTGGGATACTCAAGAGGAAGCTGGCCTGTGGTGTTGATTCGGGTAGCATGGTGAGAGAAGGGATGATGAACAGTGTTCCTAAATCAAGCAGCCGGGCCCACGAGGGCAAGTCAAGCAGCCAGGCCCACAAAGGTAGGCTGACCTGGCAAAGCCAGTCTGACACATGCAGGTCTGGAGTGTGGGAGCTGCTGAGGATCAGGAGAGAGGAGTGAGCTAGGAGTGAGCTAAGCAAAGAAGCAGAGGGAGGCAGGAAAATGTAACCTAGCACTCAAATTAAGGAGTAGGAGTCAGAGAAGGAAAGTGATGTTGGAGCCGATTTGTGGAAGGTCTTGGATATATTTGGGATTTCCAGAAAAGGAGGGGGAAGGAGACAGGAAGATGTAAGTCGCTTTTCCATTTCTGCTGATTCTGCTAGTGATAGACTGGCCACAAACCAGAGTCACTGTTCTTGCCCTGAAGAAGCCCACAGTCCAGTGATGGAACTGACACACACAGAGGTGGGCTAGAGAAACTGGGTAGGTTCGCAACAGACAGATGTGCAGGCCATGCCTTGCCACGGGCAAGAGCTGGCTCTCTCTCCTAGGACAATGAAGAAGACGCTTAAAGTTGGAGTTGGCCCAGCCCAACAAGTGGTCAGGCAGAAAGACATTAAAGTTTGCAGCCTTTTATAGGGAAGAGCAAGGTGTGCAGTGAGGAGCATAGAGGGGCCTTAGAGACATTCCACTTCAGAGTAGGAGAACCACAGGGGTGGCTGGTGCAGCTTGCAATGCTATCATCCAGTTTCTACCCTGCCCTCATTCAGCAGGAACAACTCTGGAAGGGTCTCCTACCCCAGCAGGAAGCTCCATGAGAACTTTGGTGAGTCCCTGATTGATGAGCTCATGTGCCGACTAATGTAGACTTCCATTCCAAGTGTACCATCCACTCGTTGTATAATTCCAGGCAGATCACATAGCTGCCATTAACATCATCTATACAACTGGAATGATCAGAGTAACTCCCTCACTGAGTTGTGTGAAGGACTGCGTTGGTACATGTCAGTCATTTGGAAGTATACTTGACACAGGCGCATCATTCAGTCAATCTTGTTTACATATTATGTGACAATTGCAACCTTCTCAAACCATAAATGCTTTTGCTCATTTTGGTCAATTTAACCAGGGCTTTTGAACTTTCCATATGTGTAAGTTTATCATTCCACAGCTTTAAAAACTCAGTGTCACTGGGGAAGAAAGGGGAAGTATAAAGAATGCAGATGTGTTAGGTATGTGTGTGCTGACTTCTACATGGGTGTGGTCATTGCATATTGCAAACTTGAACTACTAAAAATTAAAAATAAATTTTAAAACATGAAATAAAAAGTCAGTGTCTTTTGTGCCAAGTGTTTTTCATTAGGCAGAGAAGAAAGGTCAACTCTGGGAAGTGATTTCAGACTCTCAGTTGAAATTTTTGCCATTACAGAGGGTACAGAGATAATCTGGGTGTCTACTTGTAATCTCTTTTTTCTTCTGAAGATAGTCTTGCTATGCAGTTTGTTATGGTTTGTGTCTAGTTGTCCCCCCAAAGCCTCCTGCAGTCATGGGGTGGGGATTTCTAGAGTTTGAGATTAAGTCATGATCCACTGGGGATTATGTGTGATCCAAGGCTGGGATTATGGGTTTTAGTACTGCTGGGATTATGGGTATGAGTACTTCCCCCAGCCTGGGGCGGAGAGCCTGAATGGAATATAACAGAGAGACAGGCTTTCTTTAGCGATTGCTCACTGTTGTTGTTGCTGTTCGGCCACCATGAACTGCTGCTCTCTGCCATGCTTCCCTCTGCCTTGGAGCCAGCTGAATATGGACTGAAACCTCCAGTAACTGTGAGCTAAATAAACCTTTCCTACCTTCATTTTGGGTGTTGGGTATTTGTCCCAGCAAGAGAGAAGAGTAACTAAGACACAGTTCAACCTGGCCTTGGGTTCCCTGGGTACCCCAGACTGGCCATGAACTGGAGGCGATCCTGCCTCAGCCTTCTGAGTGCTGGGATTATAGGTGTGGGCCACCACACCCGGCCTATTCTTCCTGTAATAAGCTAATATTTCTCACTGAGGCACTGGAGAAACAGTTCAGGGTTGACGCTCTTTGCATTTGTACACCAAAGCCTCCTTTTATGTGGCTGGGTCCATGCTGAATTCTAGGCTTTCTTCCATGGGCTGTGCTTTGCCTGGACCCTCACTGAGTGGAGAACTCAGATTCAGCTGGGCAGATGAGTAAACACACAGTCCTGCCACAGCTCAAAGGAGAGTGCCAGGGAGGCCAGGCCAGGGAAGCAAGCGGACAGGCACCATGTTATGTGTTAAAACATCACCATAACCTGGGGTGACCCGGGTCCCACAGGGTATATTTCAGCTTATAGGTCTCACATTAAAAAGCAAAGTGGAAGAAATTTAAAATAAAGATTTTAACATGGTTTCCTTGCTTCCCATGACATATATATACAAAAGTGTTTCAATGACATGTTTGAATGATTGAATTTAAAAGTTCACTACAAAAAAGACACTTACCCTTAATCCTCCTCAGAATACTCCCTCTAGCCAGGCAGGGTAGTGCACGCCTATAATCCCAGCACATAGGAGACTAAGGCAGAAGAATTATTGAGAGTTCCAGGCTAGACTGGGCTACAAAGTGAGCTCAAGGCCCACCTGAACTGCATAGCAAGATCCTGTCTCAGAAAGACAAAAGGCCAGGGAGATAGCTCAGTAGAATAAGCACTTGCCTGGCAAGTGCAAGTGCCTGAGTTCAATCCCCAGTTCCACCAAAAAAATAAATAAAATAAGCCTTCCCCCTCCATTTCAGATATACTTATCTCATCATTCTTCTTTTTTTTTTTTTTTTTTTTTTTGCGGAAGCAGGCATTGAACTCAGGCCCTTGCACTTGCCAGGGAAGCACTTATTCCACTGAGCCATCTCCCCAGCCCCTATCTCATCATTCTTGCTGCTTTCTGAAGAAGTTCTCTTTCCTGGGTGTCTATCAGGTGTGATTATATATATATATATATATATATATATATATATATATATATATATGTATTGCACTGTTGAGTGTCAATGGAAAGGCAGGCTTATAAGAAGATTGCTGTGTGTCCTCATCTTTATTCACTGGATCTGGCACCCTGGACTTCCTGTTCTTCCTCAAAGTCAAAGTGACCATGCAAGGCAAACACTGTGAATAAATTCAGGACATCAAGGCAGCCACAATAGTGCAGCTCAAAACACCCATGTGAAAGAACTTCCAACCCGGCATGGTGGTGCCTGGCTGTCATACCAGCCCTCAGGAGACTGAGGCAGGAGGAATTCTGTATGTGGCAGACCAGCCTGAACTAAACAGTGAGAGCCTGTCTCCAAAAAAAAAAGGAAGAAAAAAGTACCTGAAGGCTCAAAGAACTGCTTTCAGAAAATGGTAAGGACAATAGGTGTCCTCAAAGAAACGGGGATGATTTTAAGGGTGATTCGTATCAGTGTGTCTTTTACTGTAATAAATTATTTAAGATGTAAACACTCACTGTATTTTTCTGTTATAGCAAGTAACTGGGATGGAGTGTCTCTGGGCCCTTCCAGCACCTCACTGTTCTGGCCCTAAGAAACACAGCCATTTGGGCGCCTGGGAGAGAGGAACTGCCCAGGAGTCACCATTCAGTTAACAATGCTGGATAGCCCCAGGGAGCTTTGGGAGAGTTTTGAGCAGAGGAACTGCCAGTGCTGTTTCTGGAAGATGACTTGCTCTGATGGAGTATGGCCTACAGGAGGGGTATGAGACAGCGGAGAGATTGCCACAACAATGCAGGTCCCCTTGGTGTTCTTTGTCACTTCCATCTCATCCTATTTCTTTAGGAATAGTTTTCCAAGCTTGACCCAAGACCCTAGGACAGCAGGCTGCCAGTCTCTGGGGTAGGTGAGGCTTCTCTCTAGTCTTCTCTTTACAGAGGTCCACACAACAGCCAGCAACTTCCTTTTGTTGACTTGAACCTGACTTCCGTTGGTGGCATGGCAATGGCAGCCCCCATGTTCAACCTAACTATCCTCTAAACCCTCCAGGGGGAGAAGCCAGCTTTTAAAAAAGTCATCAAGGGCCAATTTGTCTTGCTGATATTTCAGTTGCTGACAGGGCTCATCCAGTTGCAGATAGAGACATGGGCTGGCCTTTGGCCTGAGGAGGCTAGTTCAGTTTTACTGTATCTCTTTGCCCTTCCACAACTCACTGTGCTAAGCATTTTTCTTGGGCACAGTAGGATGGGAATTGGGACTGGGCCTTAAAAGCTCAGTGATTTACAATCTGAGTTGAAGCCCTACATCCATCACCTAAGAACCTATAACCTTGAAAAAAGTTTACCTCATAGCCCTTCCCCAAATCTGGAGATGTTTACCTAGGAGGTCAAGGTTATCTACCCATGACAAATAGAAATGTGTCCTCGCAAATATATCTGTGCAAGTGGTTGTAGTAGCATTATTTACAATAATCAAGAAAGGAGAAGAAACCAAATATCTACCAGGTGCTGAAGAAATGAGCACGTTGGGTAAAACACCATACCATTCTTCAATTAAAAGGTACAAAGTTCTGAGATGGTATAGCATGGATGAACCTTGAAAATATGATGCCAAATTTAAAAAGTCAATCACAACAAGTTATGTATTCTATGATTTCATTTATATTAAACATCAGTGATTGTTTGGGACCAGTACTAAATAGCATGAAGCTTCTAGGGTGACAGAAATGTTCTAAAATTAAATTGTGGTGATGGTTATATAACTCTGTAGATACTAAAGTTCACTGAATTGTATGCTTAAATCTAGAGAATATTTTATGTAAATCATATCTCAATAAAGCTGTTTTAAACACAAAAACTACATTTGGAATGAGGTACCCAATAAAGTTTAGATATTATTGTCATATAATCTTTCTGAAGCACATAAAAAGAAATGAATTTTATATTTAAATTTTCATTTTAATTATTGAAAGGTCCATATGAAGTACATTATAAAGAATGCATAAAAGGGTATTAGCAAACTAGCAATAAATGTCATTCCCTTAAAGAACAAATGACCCTTTTCATTTGCCAAAAACACTTCTATTTTATTAGGCAGTCTAGTTGCTGTATCTTAAACTAAACAAAACTATCACCCTTTTAGAGACAATATCCACAATAATAATCCCATTTTCCATTAGTGAGGGCCTGTTATGTGTCAGACAGTAAACCCTTCTTGTATCCTTGTCCAATCCCATCAATTCTTCTCAGTGCCTGACTAAAAGATCATTTTAATCTTCACTCCATTCATTTAATAAACCTTTACTGAGCACCAACTACAGCCCAACACTGTTCTATAGAACTATGGAGATGAGTAGGGTAAAACCCATGCCCTGCAAAGTATCAGGATGTAAATAAACAATTATTTATGCCCCAAGTGAAAATGACCTAAGGAAGGAGATGGAAAATCTCTTCCTAGGTCACAGAAAGCTAGCAGAGGCAGTGACCCCAGAGCCAGCATATAACAAGCAGACAAGACAGGGATAAGAGAGCCTTCAATCATGCACAAAGATGAAACTGTAAATCCACTGGCATCTCCTGACAAGACCAGTTGCTCAAATGGCTTAAGGCAAGGGACAGAGAGATTTTGTATTGGTGAGACATATGTGGAATACAGTAAACAGACATTAGGAGAGGTAGACAGTGACCGGAAAGTGATACTGACATGACCTGTGGGGTTTTGGTTTTGGTTTTGGTTTTGGTCCTGGAGATTGAACCAAGGGCTTTCTCACCAAGTTACATCCCCAACACTTTCTTTCTTTTGAGACAGAATCTCACCAAATTGCCAAATTGCCTAGGCTGACCATGAGTGCCACAACCACCCAGCTAAGAATGTTGTGTGAGCTTTGGGGAAACTGGTCAAAGACTTGCTCTAAGGTCAGGGATGTATAGCTCAATGGCAGTGTAGCACCTACTTGGTAAACATGAGGTCCTGAGTTCAATTTCCACTGCCCCCAAAAAAGAGCATTCAGGTAGAGATGTCCACTAGGCTTAAATTTCATAAACTTCAACATGCGCACAGATTACATGGGGATGGTGCTTTAAAATGAAGATTCCAATGAAGAGATCTGGGGCCACCCAGAGTCTGCATTTTTGACATATTTCTGCTGTGATGCTAATAGATGTGTAAACCTGGAACATTAGGTATTACACTATCTCATGAAAAATAGAATCCCTGATGTGCAGGGGCTTTTAAGATGTTGTTCCCGTCTCCTCAGAATGGCAAAAACCAAAACACATCTTTGTTCCTACTCCTCCCTTTCTGTAAGATGGTTACACTTCCTGCTACCTTGTGCGCCTTGCTCTGTATTTCTTCCTCTCCACTGACATTAGGCCATGTGGATTTGGGGACTAGCGGTACCATGAAAGAAGTGGCAGTGTGTCAGATCTGCTCTTGAGACTTAAGAGCCATCACAAGGCCCGCCTCCACTTCTTTCCTCTCATCTGTTGGGCTAACACTGAATCTGGCTCCTTCAGTTAGGACCATGAATGACCAGGCATCATCAAGTTTATGTAACCAGTAGCCGGAAGCAAACTTGTCACCAATCGGGGACCAACATAAAACAAAGGCAAGAGATAAACCTCTGTTTTTAGCTACTGGGACTTCAGGGGCCATTTACTACCGCAGTAAAACCTAGCACAAACTAACAGATTCTCCCTGCTAGTCATAAAAGAAACAAAGTGGGAGATGTGGTTTAGTTAAAATAAATGCTGCATTTTAATTAAAAGTTACTGGTTTTCAAACATCTCTTTACGGATACCAAGAAGATGTACAATAAGGTTGTGGGCTTATTATGGCTTGTAGATTATTTTAATGCTGATATTGTGCAGAATTTAAAGAGTATCAGTCTTAGTGTTTCAGCTCTGCCTCTATGTGCTGCTCCTGTGAATTTAAGTTGCAGCTCGTTGGTCCTTGATGTACAGGAGCGAGCGATCTCTAGGATTTGTTGTCTCTTGTTTTTCTTTTTTTTTGTCTTTTTGAGACAGGGTCTCACTATGCAGTTCAGGCTGGCCTTAAGATCACTTTGTAGCTCAGGCTGGTCTTGAACTCACAACAATCCTCCTGCCTCAGCCTCCCAATTGCTGGGATTACAGGCATGCGCCACCATGCTCAGCATTTCTAATACTGTGGTGTGAGGCCAAGGGTACTCTACCAGTGAGCTATATCCTCAGGCCTTTTAAAGTTTTATTTTGAAAACTAGGTCTCACTGTGACCCTCCTGCTTCAGACTCCCAAGGCGGTGGGATTACAGGGGAGCAGCACCTTGCCTGAGGCTTTATGGGACTTTGCAACTGTCTGGGTCTGGCTCATCCCCACTTGGGAGCGCTGATTACTGGATTTTGTTAAACACAGTCATTACTTAAAATTGAATAATGTAAACATACAATTGGATAATGTTAAAAAAAAAACAATGGTAATACAGGCAGCCCTCAGTTTACGTGGTTTCAGCATGCACAAGGTCCATTTTCTTAAGTGACACCAGTTTGCCTAGAATGCAGTTCAAATTTTAGTAACAGTGAATGACTGCATAAAGCGCAAACTTCCCCACTAGCCCCTCAGTCCACCAATCATGAATTAAAAGATGAGCTTCACAAACAGCCGCCAATCACATTGTTTTTTTGTTTGTTTGTTTTTGCAGTACTGGAGATCAAACTCAGGACCTTGCACTTGCCAGGCTGGCACTTATGCTGCTGAGCTATACTCCTGGCCCATGTCGATTCTTTAGTCCACCAATCATTAATTATAGACATACTTTCTTTGTGAACAGTGACCAATCACACTGCTTCTTCCAAAAGCTTCCAGGGACTAACCATTACTCTTCTGTACATTTAGTTTACAGACCGCAAAAGAAGTAGTTGTATTACTTCCTGGGCTTCTGGTAGCAAACCCACATAACTTGTATGTGCATGTGTGTGTGTACGTGTGTGCATGTGTGTGTGTGTGTGCATGTATGTGTTACTGAGAATTGGACTCAAGGCCTCTGCACTGAACACCACCACCAGCCCTTTCTTATTTTATTATTTTGGACAGGGTTTTATGAAATCACTAAATTGCCCAGACCAGGCTTGAATTGTCGTCGTCCAGCCTTGGCCTCCCAGAAAGTTGGGATTCCATATAACATTTTATGGGAGAGAATTGGCCAGAAAGATGAAGGTCCAGGAAAGAAATTAAAAAATGATAATGTAGGCAGTAAACACGGACTCTCTGGAGCCAGGGAAGCAATAGCTGATAGCAGGAATGCTGGGCCACACGCTGTTGAGAAGACCATGCAGATGTGGCCAGGAAGTCAGGAAAGGCAAACTTCAATGCATAAGTGAGCAAAACGCTTCTGACAAAAAGGCTGAAGACAAGCCAGAAAAGAACTGATACTGAAGAAAACACTCACGAAAGAGGAATTCCAGAGTATGCTTCATGACATTCAAAGCACAAACCATAACATGCTAGAAACCAATCTAAATTTAGGAAGCAGTGTGACAATTTGTCAAAGTATAGGAGAGCTCCATCCCAAGTTATACAGTGAGAAGAATGCAGACAATGCTTAAATTTTGGGTAACTTTTTTTTTTTTTCACCAAGCAATAAAACAGCCAGTGATGGCACTGCAGGCGTGTATTCCTAGCCATGCAAGAGGCTAAGGCAGGAGGATAGCAAATTCAACACCCACCTAGACATTTTACCAAGGTCCTACCTTAAATTTTTTAAGTTTTAAGGAGGGTGGGAAGCTGGGGATGCAGCTCAGATCTCCCTAGGTTCAATCCCTAGTACAAGGCCAAGCAGGGGAGGCTTAGCTCTACCATTTTTTCCTTCCTCTATGCACTTGTAACTGACAGTAAGAGATTTTAAGATACATTAACAATACATTGTAAATGTCATGGAAAAACTGCAGACTTTATCACTTCCAAGGTTTCAGCTTGAACAGTCACTTTTAGGGTTCTAACTGCTACAGTCATATTTGTGGTTCCAGACTACTCTCCCAAGTGAACTATTTGTGCACAGAACATTACTAATTTTCTATACATTTTACTCCCATCTCAATGCTCTTGCTGTTATCTATATCTGCTGTATCTATAAATAATGGTATGTCCCTCTTTGCAACTCTATTCAGTGATATCACATAGGCAGGCAGAAATTGAGTGTGTAGGAGTATTTACACTGCGGAAATTGGCAACCACTATAAGATAGAGCTTGACTTTTAATTTTGTTCATTGTCTAGAATCAACTTAGTAAAGTAGTGGAGGTAATATTAATGCAAATTAAATTATTTTGGATAAAGTATATTCAATCTGTAGTGCTTTTTTTTCTTTTTCTATTTAAATTTATTTATTTTTTTAATTGAAGAACAAATAGCAATACGACAGGTTCAAGACAAATTAACAGGACAGAGTCTATAAATTAATACATTGAAAACTTTTCATAACGTTTTGGAATTGTACAAGGTGCATACATGATATTATACTTACAGACATTATTATAGCAGATGTCCCTAATCAGTGAATTAAGAGAATGTATCTATATACTTACCTTATTTTTATAGCTGAATTATATCACAGATTCAATAATTAATACTTTCTACCTTGTTATTTTCCTAGTGGTTGTCCATAGTACTAGAAGCCAACATAATATCCTGTCTAACCACCATTAGTGCAAATCTTGCCTCTCATAGAATTATGCGGAAGCTCAGCATATTTATCCTAACTGTACTGTTTATACACACACATCATGATTCTTCCTTTGTATACCTTTTTTTTTTTTTGTCTAGACCTATCAAAGATGAGCACTCCATTGTCATCAAACCAATTTAAGTGCCTGAACTCGGTGACACAACCCAACACAGTTCAGCATTCCACAATAATAGTGAGTTATCTGAAGAAGTCGTTGACTGTAGCCATTTACAGTTCAACTTATTATTATGGCCCCACGTTATGTAACTCGTTTTTATACTTATCTGCTGGATGGTTAAGACTGAGGTAGATCAAGCCCTATACACCATAAGATGTAGCTTTTGTTTCTGTTGAGGTCAGTGAAGTCCCCTCAGGGTTTATCTTGTAATCCTGTACCTTACTCTGTAGATCCTTTGTCTGTGTCATCCATGTGGATGAGTCATGGCCAATGCTTTGCAAATTAAATTTAAAAGTGTGTATCAGCTGGCACAGTGGTACATACCTATAACCCCAGTAACTATGGAAGGCTGAGGCAGGAAAACTGCAAATTTCAGATCAGCTTGGGCAAATTAAGATTTTTCTTTCAATAATAAAGAAGTATATAAATGACTGGGCGGTATAGCTCAGTGCAAAGGCCCTAGGTCCAATCATCAGTGAGAGAGAAAGAGGAAGGAAGGAAGGAAGGAAGGAAGGAAGGAAGGAAGGAAGGAAGGAGAAAGAAAGAGAGAGAGAGAGAGAGAGAGAGAGAGAGAGAGAGAGAGAGAGAGAAAGAAAGAAAGAAAGAAAGAAAGAAAGAAAGAAAGAAAGAAAGAAAGAAAGAACATCAACAACCCTATCGAGGGATGTCATATGCTTCCAGTGTCTGAAAACTATCATCTGATTAAGCAAAGAATTCACTTGTGCCATTGCTGAACAATGAAGTTGCTGTTTCACTTTGGCCTTAAACATAAAAACAAAACAAAAATAAACATTCATGCCAGAAAACTTGTTCGTCAGTCACATGAGCAACCTCTTTGTGACATCATATCTTTTTTTTTTTTTTTTTTTTGCTGTACCAGGGATCAAACTCAGGACCTTATGCTTGCCAAGCAAGCACTTATGCTGCTAAGCTAGACTCCTAGGCCTGTGACATCAGATATTTAGCATTCATGCATAGCCTGATTTTGTCAAATCCTGAGCACATTCTAACTTCAAGCTGCCACAGTGAAAAGACTTCAGCAAAACTCAGTCAGCTTCCTTTGGTTCTATCCCATGAGCACCAATGTGGAATTTATAATAAAATGTCAGATACACTATCATTATTTCTAAATTATGTGCCAACACATTCTATATTACTGTAATTTATATCAAGCATATAAGTACATATGCACACAGCCTCCTCTCCCATTCCTGGTGCCCAGCACTCGATTTAATTTAGGAAATATGGTCACGTGTTTGAAAGAGTCCATAGGGACAAAATGCCAGCACTGCTTTTTTGTGCTATCAGAAATCAACTACAGAGCATTTTCTTTCGTGAAATTCAAAAATGGGGAAAAATAAGGATAAAATCTGGCCCAGTAAAGGGTTGTCATGAGAATGAGACAACGGAAAAGTCTGGTACAATTTGGGTGCTGAGTGCTTCTTTTCTTACCATTTACTTTCTTTCTAAAACTGCCAAATCCTATTTTATTTCTTTTGCTGGAAATAAAGGGCTTGCATATTTTTTTTTTCTGACTACAAGGCTAGTCTACATGGTAGTGGAGGGAAGGATGGGTGAATGGAAATCATTCCTTTGACTCCGTAAGTCAATCAGTCCAAGTAATTTAATAATTCACTGAAGCTTAAAATGCTCTCCCTTTTTAAAAATATATTTAGAAAAATCAAAGCCTTCTGACATTATATGATTAACGTCCACAGAATAAAACCTACCTACTCATCATTTCTGCTTTATCTTTCAAGTTTTTATGGAACCTAACTTGAAAGAAAAATTATTAGAGATCTTTCTCCCCCTACTGGCCAGAATGTAGCACGCAGTACAGTACTGAATTACCCAAAGAGGAAATGAAATTCAGTATTCAGCAACTGGATAATCACAGACCAGCTCGTGCCTGTGGGTAACTTGTTTGGTATACACTGTATTTGAAATATTCAAGTCTTCAATTTGGCAGTGGTCCACATTTGTGTTCCCCTAACATGAGAAGCTGGTGCACACTAGTACAAGACCGTCCAGGTCTTTCTGACTCCTCTGCACGGGACTTTACTTTCCATGTAATCACAATCCCCTTGTGTGAGTCCGCTTCACACCCTTTGTTCGTGCCCACCCTGCCCAGCCACTGTTGCTCTTGCTTTGCAACCCCAATCTCTTTCATTTGCCAGTGAGAAAAATGAAGCCCAAACTTGGTCAATATCATACCACCTAATTTGTTGTTGTTCTTGAGACAGGGGTCTCACTAAGTATTCCAGGTTGGTTTTGAGCTATGTGGCCCAGGCTGGCCTCAAACTCATGGCAATCCTCCTGCCTCAGCCTCCTGAGTGCTGGAATTACAGGTGCACACCACCACGCCCAGCTTTCATGTTACCTAATTAATGGCAGAGCAGAAAACACCCTGTGAGCTTCTTAAATTCCATTCAGCCTGACTGTTGATTTTATCCACTTTTTTTTTTTTAAACATGTTAGTGGCTAGGCACAGAATGAAAGTCAACAATGTAGGGTCTACAAGGCAAAAACAATCTCAAGAAAGATGGAGAAAGAAGAGACAAGAAGGCCCTGGCGAGGCTGATGCCCAATTCTGCTTTCACCTCGTCAACTTCAGATTCATCACTGGGGAGATACTGGGAACGAACACTACTAAGATTTGCTAAACAATGTGAAGCTCTAGGGTTCACACTTTATTCAACTCATTAGGCACAAGAACTAAATGTAAGGGACATGGCACTGCACGCCATGGCCTTCAGACGACATCCTCCCTGCGTGCCCTCTAAAGCCACGTCTCCCTTGTCCTCTGTTCAGTGTGGCTCACAGTCGCCATGCAGTCAATGTGCCTGGTGCGGAGAGTCAAGATAATATCCGCAGGTATTCAGCTGCTGCTGGACAAGCAACACCTCTCCACAGAAAATCAAATCAGATGTGAGCTTCAGTAACAAGGGTACAGCACTACAGCTAAGTGAGGAATTGATCCTGGTCAGTAGCACCCAGGATACTAGTACAAGAAAAAAGATGTATCTCTCTGACATTAGTCATTGAAGAAGTTAGGAGTGGTTCCCAAAATGTTTTAAGAACTGTAAAATGTGGCCAGGAACATAGTTCAACAGTCTCAGAGTCTGCCTGACAATTGCAAGGACCCAAGTTTGATCTCCGGTACCAAGTGTCATGCCAGCCCAAAATCAGGTGTGGTGGTGCACACCTGCAATCTCAACAGCAGAGGCAGGAGGATCAGATGTAGCGAGACCATGTATCAACACATAAAATAAAAATAAATACAAAGCACTGTTAAGATATAAAAAAAGAAGAAAAGACTTACTTTTCTAACTCATGAAAAAAAATCACATGTGTGGGTCTCCTGAAACCTGGGCTCTTTGGAGTTGAGGCAGGAAATGGGGATGGAAGCATAAGACACCTCACTGAGCCAGGATGAAAACATTCAGACAAACAGGTGCTGTCAAAAGAACTTGGGCATCTTGAAGACAAACTAATAACCTTAATTTATTAAATGAAATCTATGAATCAAGAGTGATGACAGAAAGGGCAGGGAGAGAGAAGAGAAAGAAGAGAGGAGAGGGAGAAAGAGTCTGTGCACAGGACAGCCAGAAAGCAGAGATGGCTAGTCGTCTCTCTGACCAAGTGTCATCCCTGACCATGCATGCCCTGACACTATGCACCTCCCAGCATGATGTAAGGACTCGGCACCCAAGGCTATTCTTGCAAAAGAACACTGAAATTAACTGAGACTTAGACTGAGACTTTCCCTCTACCAGAAAGCAGAGAAGAATCTGTCAGCATGCAGAAAATGCCTGACAGATCCAGAAAGTACAGTGTTCTAGCTTGGACTTTTAAACAATAATGTCATTAAGGAAAATATAAAAAAGACAGGGGTTAGGGGGACTATAGGAAATGAATAACAGGCAGGCAAGCCAAGAACACATGTAATGGGTGAACACAGGCTCTTGCAGCAGAGGGAAGGGGGATGTGTCATAAAAGATATTCTAGAAACAATTGGGAAAATCTGACCAGAGACTGAAAATGAAATGTTACAGAAGTTTTAGTCTGAAAAAGTCATTAGTTTTGCAGATGCACGCTTATTAAGTCTCTGGGTGCAAATTTGGATGATCCACAATTGTTTCAATTAAAAATTATATAGAAGGCAAATGGGAGCAGATAAATCCAGACAGCCAAGTAAATGCTGTTTGTATATTGTTATACTTCATTTTTTAACTTAAAAATGGGCTGAGGAGGTAACTCAGTGGTAGAGCACTAGTCTAGTATGCATGAGGCCTTGGGCTCAATGCCTGGCACCACACACAGACGCACAGCTAAAGGGAAGTAGAGACGTTCTATATAAGATAAAGGAAAGAGTTGTTTGGATTCTCCATAGTCACAAAACAAACAGGCAATGCTTAGAATAAAACGCATCATGTTTAAATCGAGTATTTTAGCATTCAGATGTTTCTGAGGCTTATAACATGCAAAATGCTTGCTACAAAGTAGGAAATAGCAGAATCCAACACATCCTACATGCACCCTATCTTAACATCTGAAAACTTAAACTTTTATTTTTAATTTTGGTGGAACCAGGGATTGTACTCAGGCCTTGTGCTTGCCAGGAAAGCTCTTATTCTACCGATCCATTTCCCTGGCCCCACTTTTATGTTTTTAAAGATGTTTTTCTGAACTTCTTTATTGTAATCAACCATGTATTAATTTTATGGAAAAATACAAAACATTTTATATTTCATGTAATTATGCTTCTGAGCTAAAAATACAGGTTATCAGTAACATACAAAGCTTTTACAATAAAAAGTTGGCACAAAGACTAACATGAAATGGACCACACACCTACTCAAAAGTTCAAACTATAAAACTCCTAGAATTCAGGAGAAAGTTTGTAGCTTTGCAAAATCAAAATGCCTTAGAACAGAAAAAGCAAGGGCCAGCCAACAGATAAGTGTCTGCAAGCAGGCTCAGGAGCCAGGGTTGATCCCCAGGCCTGCTGTGCTACCCCCCCCCCCCCCCCGGGTGTTCTGAGAAGGCAACTGACACTGGGTGTGGGCACACAGCCCATAATCCCAGCTCTTGGAAGCTGTAAATAGGCGGATCACTACAAGTCAGATCTAGTAGTGAGATCCTTAACACCCTGTAGACCTTTCCCTAAAAGTACAAAAACAAAAATAAAAAAAATAACAGAAAAACCAAAAAAACAAGTTGAACTGTCTCCTAATTCAGAACTTCTAATTTTTCAAACAGGATGTTAAGAAAATGAAAGGACATGTTACAGACCAAAATAAAAATGCTTGTAACACAAACCTCTTTGTGCAGGACTACCTGGGTGACTCCTTAGTGGAGCAACTGTCTCCGTATGTGCACAGCTGGCTACTTCTTATCTCTTCAGTTGGTGCTAAGCAACATAAATCAGTACAGCCAAGGCGCTAATGTGTAGCCTTTGAAGCAAACGTGACAGGAACAGCAAATACAGTGGCACATTGGTCCACAAACTTAATTCTTCCCACTATTCTGGTTGCAAACTAAACTGGACAAGAATCGAATTAAGTCCATAAACTGAGGTAGCACTGTACAAAAGTCTCAGGTATGGTAGTGCAAGCCTTATAACCCCAGCACCTGGAAGGCTGAGCTGACTGTTGAGTTCAAGGCCAGCCTAAATTACCCATCAAGATATGAGAAGATCTATATATATGCTGTTCCTCTTCTTGCATTGCTACCATTGTTCTTCTCATGGTCTTAAGTATTTGACTGAGGCATTCTGTCACGATGCCTAGCAGCTTTATCACTATGCTGTATTTTCCTTGCTTACCCTACTTGTTGAAAGTCACCACTCCTAAGGTTAAGACACTAAGAGAGAAAGGAGCTTCTGCTTTGCCCACGGATAGATGCCCAGCATATCGTGCTCAGAACCTTACCATTTCATAAACATCTGGAGGGCTCACAACATACCGGTATATCCAGTGTCAGCCACTGGCTAACTTTAATCTGTTGCTCAGAAACTGTTTTCAGCCTACTAACCTCCCCTAAATGCAGATTCCAAGATCTGCATTGTTATATTCCCATTTTTAGTGTATGTGCTAGTGAAGCCAGCGCTCTTATATTCCCAATAGTCCAATTTACTTCCAACTAAATAGCACAATCTGGATTTCATCTATGTATGGGATATTTCATTCGGCCTAAATGAAAAGGTTTGTATCTTAAAGAAATCTCCTTCAAACGACTATAAGAAGCAAAAATTATGTTTTTTGTGTGGAAATCAGGCAACTAAGAACTTTCACATGTATAAATTGAGTACTTTGGAGCATATTCTATGTGGCAATAGCTACTGAGATAACAGCTACTGATAACAACGCTTATATATACACCAAAGGCAATACATGAATATGCTCTCCAACAGATAGGGACTAAAATACTTGTCACAGCACTGTTCATAGTAACTAAAAGATGGAAACTATTTCAATGACCAACAATAAAAATCATGGTGTGTACACACAAAGGAATGCAAACTCTGAAGAGTGTACATACTTTGGGCTTCAATGCAAAGTTTAGAGACAATACTTATCCTTGCTTGTAAGTGCTGGCGTGGCATTCATGAGACCCTGGACTTCATCTCTGGTGGCAAAACTAAAACCAAAGCATTGTGCTGCAGTGGAATGCTCGCCCCAAAACTTCCCGATAGATCCTGAATGTAAGAAGGGGTGTTTAAGGACCTAACTTAAATTGGCCTCCACTCTTCTGGTATGTCATGTTTCCTATTTTAAAACTGACGAGGGCAGGGTATTTAGTTCAGTGGCACTGTGCCTGCCTGGCATGTATAAGGTTCTGAGTCCATTTCCTGGCACAAAAAATAAAAATCACATGAATGCCTATTCTTCATCTATGCATACTGAACAGAAGTATGTCTGACAAAATTATTTGTTTATCCTGTCACTGTAGGTACTTCTGGTACTGTGTCAGACTTCAGTTTAAGAACCAAGGGCGAAGCTGGGCATGGTGGTACACATTTGTAATCCCAGCATTTAGGAGACTGAGGCAGGAGGTCACTCTAAGTCTCAGGTCATTGTACTATACAGCCTGAGCTATATAGCTGGTCCAAATGCCAACCTGAATGACTTAACATGAGCCCCAACCAAGAAAAAAAAATAATTATTATAATGAGAAGAACCACTAAAAAGTGCTTAGTTATGGGTAGGTAGCTGGATTCACAACTACTCTGTACCTGCTAGCACTTTAACATTTTGTGCCTTTTGTGCCTGTGTGCCCTCATTCATATAATGACAATAGTACTACTATATTACATGGGCTTTGAGACGTAAAGATGACAGAACTTAGGTACTCAGTATTGTCTGTCTTTCCCGTCTCGACTTTGTAAGCAATACTGGATTGAAAAAAAAAAGTCAACAAGCTGTTTGCTGCAATATATATATATTTTAATTCAAAGTGAATCAACAGTAATACACCATAAATTCTTATTTTGACACTCACCAAAATAGTCACCTGGAAAACCCGCTTTTTGTGACAAAGTACAGAAGGCTTGGTCACATTTAAATCACTGAGAACTAGAGAGAAATACTATCGCAAACTGTAATAGACATTACATCCATAAAAATTTTCCCAGTCCTTATTGTAATATTGCACAGTGCAATTGCTACATGGCAAACTAGTGTAGCATAGAAGTAAAAGCAAAACAAAGAAATCAAAGAAAGAAAGCCACAAGGCTATAAAGTTGTTAGACAGTTAACAGTTCAAACTTAGTAACCAAATCTATATCATTGGGTTCACGAAACAAATCTCCCTACACCTTGCAGTGTATGATTTAACTTTTACTCAGCACAAAACCAAGTTAAAAATTAGCAGTAGAGATTTAAAAAATGAAAAAGTAATATTTAATTAAATATCCTGAATGAAAGAACTAAAATCAGGATATCTGAAAGAAAGCTTTTTGTAAATTAAAATAATATGAAAATATGCAACTTGGAAGTCATGCAGTGTTTTATTTAAGAAAGCATTAAAACCAAAGGAAATTGATAAAAATGGTTTTAAAGCGGGTGCAAATTTGGATTTCTTTTTCCATATGCTAAATTTAGACCTCTATAGGATGCTGAAATTTTGTATTATTTTAACTTAAATATATCAAAAGCCCATGATTCCAAGTAATTAAAAACAGTGTACTAACTGCAATCCACCCTCAAAAAAACATTTTTATTGGGGTATGAAAATGCTGACAATTACTACTTACTTGCTGTCAATTTCACAAGACTGCTTTAGTCTTGTACCTTAAATAGAGAAAATACACCATTTCAGGGAGGAAACAAGGTCCTGAATAAAAAGAAAACTGCACCAATTTTGTACCTGTTGTGATATAATCAATCTGTTGCCCTTTATGTTCCTGAAACATACATTGCCAGCATTGATTCTTTTCTAGGAAGTGAACAGATACCAGTAATCTGCTGGACCACATAAATAAAAATTGGAAGGCTATAGAGGGCAGCGAATTTACTTAAATAGTGACTCCATATTCATGTATCATCTGTAGATAATCTTTTAAATTAATCTTAGTCTACTCCTTTATGTGTATTATATATATACTTCTATTTATATAATATAAAATGCATAGAATTGATTACTAAAAACACTGAAACTTGTGGGGAAAATTAAGTCCTTCATTTTCAGTGTGACTAAAAATGTCCTGCTGGTTTTTATGTTATGATCTAATACTGTAATTTTTAAAATCAATGTCAGGCACATTTGTTTCATTGATGATTATTAAATAAAACACTGCTGTGTTAATGGAGTAAAAAAAAAAAACTTTATCCATTATTAGCTTATTGTCCACACCGTACTAGTGCTGTACTAGTGGGATGCAATTCATTTATTAAAAGAAATGCTGTAAATCCAAAACATTTGGAGTTTTACACCCAAATGTTCCATACTGTTTATTCCAGTAAATGCTGTAAGATTATATTCCAGATTTTTAAGGAAAAAAAGTTAAGTCAAGCCTGCAAGATACAGCTTTCTCAAGTGTCTACAATGCCAATATGAAAATTAAAAAATTAAGTTACATTGATACATCCAAGTTTTTATATGCAGTGATGAGCACAAACATTAATAGAGATAAAATACTGATGCAAATAACACACCCCAAAATAACATATGCAATTATTTTCCATCATTTACAATACAGTAGTTACAATGACACTCCAAACAGAAAAGCAAAGTAAAAAATCAAAACCCCAACTTCTATTTCATGTAATTAGACTTATACAGAAATTAGAAGGCTAAATAACAACTAGTTAATCACCTAATTTCACAGCTATCTGAAGTGGCAATCGTTATATAGCAGCTTATCTATAATACATTCAAGATAAATGATACAATTTATTACTTGCCTGTAAGCTAAAACACAGCCTCTGTTTAATACCTTTCCTTAAATTCCACCTCTACACTACAATATACTTGAGGTCTATGCAAAAAGTAGCTACCTTTTATATAGGAAATGGATGATTAAGTCTTTGGTGCTGTAAAAGCAACTTCATTTAAACATTACCACCATCACCACCAAGGAAGAAAGGAAAAGGAAGGGAAAAAACCAAGACACACTTCCTAGGAAAAAAAGCATGTAATTTCTGTCCCTGACGGAATGTATTAAATAAGCAAACACCACCAACAAGCAAAACAAGTACTACAATGTAAAAATACTTTAAAAAATAACCAAAAAAGAAAACCCTCTCACATGCATAAATGAAAAATTGCACACAAAGAACTCACATCTTTTCAAGCTTCAATAGTAAATATTCTGCTACTATTTATTAAATACTGCATGGTTTGCCCAAGCTAAGATGAAACCACATCATGAATCAATGAGCATTTTGCATTTTCTTTCATTATCTACTCAAAGTCATGCCTACTGCACCTCTAAACATTTTATTAAGTCCAATTATACAGCAAACACTCCCAAAATAAACTTAAGATTGTATTGCAGATTCACTTAACAGTATATAAAATGCTGTGCTGTTACAGTTATCAACTATCCATTAGATACTGAATCAATTTTTCTTAAGCACTACTAACTGCTTGCTTTTCTTGAAGCTAGATCATTCTGAAAAGTCAGCACAATTCAGCTACAGCAAACATGCTGCCCTCTTAATAAGGAAAAAACAGCTACTACCTGAAATCATACCACACAAAACCAAAAAATGAACGTTACGCTATCAAAAGAAAATTAAAGAGTAAATCTGAATATTAAGTGCTGCAGTCCTCAACATTTATAGATAGGTAATAACATTAACAACCTCAAATATTTAAGGCACTATGTGTGGGAACGGTTTACAATGCAGCTGAGATTATTAGAACAACATTAAGAGCAAAGTCTAGGCAACAGTTTGCCCATGCAAAAGACACATGCAAATGTAAAGAACAATAGCTCAATTTCTTAGGTTAAGTGACCCAACATTTATACACTAAGACACAGATAATACAATTCACTGGTACGCTGTAATTCTGACATATGTGCATCTGTTGCTCTAAGTCTGTATACAGAATGGCTTCCCAAATGTGGACGTGTCTTGCACTAGTTAGAAGGCAATTTTATAAAAAATAGCAGGAGCAAAACTGGACATCTGCTCCCATAAGTCACCTGTCTAAAGTTACTACATAAGAAGATAACATGACCAAAGACAAGTTATACCAAATGTGCAAAACACATTAAAAGTGAGATTTTTTTAAAGCTCAAAGTTGTTTAAATTGCACCCAAGTCTACATGATTCAAAAATAATTTTCTTGTGCCATGGCTAATATTTATTAAATACCATGTTTTTATTTTTAATCAAATGTTTACACCATTGAGCTTCCTCAATATACTGTTTTTGAGTTTTCACATATACGGATACTGGCTGAGTTTTGTCGGACTCAATGGGAATCCAGTATATGCCGGTGATGCTGCAATGTAAGAATGTGGGGGGAAGATTGGTTTGTACTGAGTCTGATGAATGGTTGGGGAAGGTAAGAGACGGGGATTTATGCCCACTGGGACTTGGTGAACTATGCCACTGTGATGGGAGATACTGTAAGTCGGATGCTGTAACATAGGTCTTGAGGTACAAGGAGAGGCTAAGAGGTGGGCCACTGGTGCAGCACTACTGAGCGCAGCTGACGATGGGTATGGAAGCAGTGTGGGCTGTCCTCCCAGGTGCGCGCTTCCAGCCAGATGCGCATGTACTGCGGTGTGGTTGGGGCTCCCATGAGAAAGTGTAAATGGATTACTGGTAACACTAGTAGGAATATAAGCTTGCTGTCTTCGGTGCCCAAAGTTTCCATTCCACTCTTGATGGCCAGATCCAAAGTGCTGAACCTAACCATAAAGAAAAAAATGGCTGAATACGTATTTTGTAAGATCAAAGGAAAGGAAGACTGATAACTCATAGCAATTTCTCCATGTTATAAAATAAGGACAGAAAAACACCCAATTTTATATGTGCTAATATTAACATCTTAATATGTATTACTACATATTTTAGATTATCAACACTGCCCCATACCACTGCCCCCATCACTACTAAAGCTACAATTTGTGAAGCACTTATTACATGTAAAGCTGGTATTTTATACGTATATGAATTTATCAAATTCAAAAACAACCCCATGATATAACTATGATTCCTACAGATAATGTGGTCTAGACTTACTGAAGAGACCTTGCTAAGGTAACACATATAGTATGAGGTACTGAAAAATACAGTACATTAAACATACACACAGACACACAGACACAGTGAGTGTCCATTTCCCCCTTGATTCAAATACACCTCTCATCATCCTTGCCACTTTCTGAAGCAGTTCCAGAAATCCTTTCATGAGCATCTTTATTTATTTATTTATTTTTTTTGTCTTTTTGAGACAGGGTCTCACTATGCAGTTCAGGCTGGCCTTAAGCTCACTTTGTAGCTCAGGCTGGTCTCGAACTCGTAACAATCCTCCTGCCTCAGCCTCCCGAGTGCTGGGATTACAGGCATGCGCCACCACTCCCGGCTCATGAGCATCTTTAGTTGCACACTCATGGATGCCCTGACTTCCTGAAATTATTCAAAACCTTTGCCTTTTGTGGTGATTTTGACTTTGGTGAAGAGCCAGAAGTACAGTGTCAGGTCTAGTGCATAAGATGGATGAGGCTGTAACATATGTTTTTACAAGCTTGCCTTTCCAGCGGATGGCACTTGGCAGCAGCACTCACCACATTTTTAATCAGATCTTATTTTTATTTAATGTATTTTGTGTAGGGTCTCACTACACAGCTCGGACTTGTAGTGATCCTCCTGTTCTCAGCCTCCCTGGGATTACAGGTATGCGTTACCATCCCCGGATTCAGTCACCAGCTCAATGTACCCAGGGGTGGGGCCAGCACAGCACATGGTGCCAGGGATCAAAACTAGGTCCCTGCCCTGCCTAAGCAGGCACTTAGTCCACTGAGCTTTTTCACCAGCCCTCAGATCTTGTAAAGACACTGAGGAGGACTTGTAGAACTCCTTCAGAAAGTGGCAAAATGACAGGGTATGTTTGAAGTCTGGAGAGTATTTGTTGGGAATGGCAATGTATCTTTTACTGTAATAATTTTTTTTTTTTTTTTTTTTTTTTTTTTTTTTTTTTTTTTTTTTTTTTTGTCTTTTTGAGACAGGGTCTCACTATGCAGTTCAGGCTGGCCTTAAGCTCACTTCATAACTCAGGCTGGTCTCAAACTCACAACAATCCTCCTGCCTCAGCCTCCCAAGTGCTGGGATTACAGACATGCGCCACCATGCCCCGCTTGTAATACATTTTTAAATTAAACATTTATCATATGTTTTGACTACCTATTCTACATGACAAAACCAGGATTTGAACCCAGTTCTAACTCTAGTTCCTGTGATCCTTTAATTTCCCCAAGTGAAACACTAAGCATAGTGTCAAATAAACAAAAAGTACCAACTAAGGTCAGATGACCACCTCCATAAAAAAATGGAGCCACCAATCCATTCATGTATCTTCTGATTTAAAAGTCTGAGAAAAAAAAAAACAAACACTGATATATTCCCTAACAGCATCTAAAGACTTATTATTTGAAGTGCTATGGAAAATTAAGCAAATTAATGCAATTATTAAGCAGGTTACCATTAGTCATATGGATAATGAAGAGGGAAAAATATTTTAAGATTGAGTATGGTTTCAGAATCTTTTATTTCCTCTTAAAAAACAAAACAAACAAACAAAAAAAAACCCACACCAAACTTGGATGCCAAAGACTCCTTCAGATTCAGGAATAACGTACCTGACTAAAGTTCAAGTGCTGCTGTTGGAATGCTGATGTCAATTTTTGCTGACGATTACCCACTGCAGAAGGCTGGTGTAATCTTCCAGGGGCAGAGCGCCCTTTTACCAATGGCTGGCATGTAGAATCTGTCAAAAAACAATATGTTGGAGCTGGTATTTTTTTCTTTTCTAATCCAACATTAGAAAAGTCTTTAAGTATCTTAAACAATAGTGATTTGAGAAGCAGGTGACAATATTTAAACAATCCTGTTCTCAGATGTTCCTAAAGTAAGACCATTTAATGGACAATCAGACAGACAAACAGGAGGATTCAGGTTACCTGTGTTGGCCATATGCTCATCCACATTTAGTTCACTTTCCATTCCCATTGGTGGAACCACCACAGTACAGATAGCTGGCTTGGTTTCTCTATCAGGAGAGGTCACCAGTTCTGTGTTTTGATGAGTGTCCTCCACAAAACTACTTTCTGCAAATGGACTGTCATGCCCTGAAGAGTCTGATGTTGGAGAGCCATCCACAGTATCACAACCACTTTCTTGTTCTTCATCTGACATGCTACAACAAGACAGCATTTTTATGAATGATATCTTTTCCAACATTAATTCTAACCTTGAGTAATATCCAGGCTCCTGCAAGCTAGTAAGAATCTTATTCAGTTATTTTATAGATTGTCCCTCTTATTTTTCATAGAATTTCTAGACTCCTGAATCTATTCTATATTTAAGCTGCTAAACCTAATTCTGTCCTGTTTTAGAAAAGTCCTTCTGGCACGTTTTTATTTTTTCTCCATTCCCTTCCTATTTACTCCTTAGTAGCAGTTCATAAAATTTCTTTAGAAATTCTACATAGTTTCATTACACAAAAGAAGTACTAAGGGGTACAGGGAAATAAAGCAACTGCCTGGCAAGTGCAAGGTCCAGAGTTCAATCCCTGGTACTGCAAAATAAATAAACAAGCAAAAGAAGTACTGCTCTACATAACTTAAATATACAAACAGATAAGCATGTAGCTTATCTCAGATTACAATTCTAAGATTATGATATATCTCTTTACGAAAAGTCTTTTAGACCTTTTTGCAGGCCTACCTGGAGCTCTAGTATTTTCTCCTCCTCACCATCTTGCACCCCAACAGACCTCATTCCTTAGATTTGTCTACTTTGTTTGTTTTTGTGGGACCAGGGATTGAACTCAGGACCTTGTTCTTGCCATGCACGTGCTTATGCTGCTGAGCTATCTCCCTGGCCCCTTATTATCTGTCTTACTCATTTCATACTTAAAATTTTGAGGCATTTAATTTACATACATTTCATTTTTACATCTTTTATATCTGTACCTATAAACATACATTGTATACATCCACTTCGCAAGCCGTATTATCAGTGACTTATAAATAAATGGAGAATGTATTAAAGCTTCTTTATATTTTCCACAGAGCTTTGGCTAAAATATTCAATATACCCTGACTAAAGAAAAAGAAAACAAATATGTAACATTAACTCTTAACATTTTTTCCAGATACACTCAAATATATTTCATGAAAACTTTTGTGGTTTCTTTTCTTTTCAGTGGTGCTCGGGACTGACCCTAGGGCCTTGCATATAGTAGGCAAGTTATTACTAAGCTATACCCCAACCCTGTGGTTTATTTCTTCATGTGCTAATATATTAATGCTGATTAGGAGAAGCTTACTTTATTAGTGGCCAAAAAGAAAGCTGGGCAAGGAAATACAAACAAAATCATGTACATTCATCAACAGTAAGGTGACAAAGAAAATAACGGTTATTCTATTGATAGTGAACCAGTCAATAGTTTATTACATATAATTTTTATGCTGATAAATTATGTTTTCATTCTAAATTTGTTATAAAGGTCTATAAATTTATGTTACAAAGGTGGCTTTTCTTTACACTTTCAAAAATAAATGATTCTTTAAAATCATTTCTTAGAACTTCGATTTTTCATTCTGAGCTGCCCTATTACAATGAATAAGTGACTACTAAAAAGCTTAGTTTGCAAAAAATGATCTAGTTCAAAAGTTCAAGAGCAAAGTCCCATGTTCTTTCATGTACACAATAACAAAAATAAAATCACAGGTTTCTCAGGAGACTTAGTATTTATTATATACCACTACTGAAATTCTGTACCTGTTCGGTCTCTTACAAGGGGACGGGCTGGACTGCCCGGAGGAGCTGGTGCTCAAAGTACTATCAGGACTGCTTAGTGAACACATCCGATCAATATTCAAAGTGCTCTGGCAAGCTTCACAATCTAGACTACCTTTACATCTACGAGAAAAGGAATGAGGAAAAGACCAGTCAAAAATGAGAAGATCGTTTTCAAGTGGCTAAAATTTATATTACGCAAGGATAGGAAACAGATAAGAATGAATCACATAGATCAAAATTTAAAGCTTGGACTGGCCAGATAGCTAAGCAGAATACAGCATCTACCTACGCAGAAGTAGGGACCGGGGTTTGAGCCCTGTTGCCATGTTGGCTCCACCCCCAGGGTGCACTGAGGCACAACTGAGACTGGGTGTGGTCGTGTGTGCCTATAATCCCAGCACTTGGGAGGCTGAAAACATGAGGATCACTACAAGTCTGACCCATGTAATGAGACCCTGTAGACCCTGTACTAAATACATAAAAATAAAAAATAAAATTTTTAAGTTTATTTCTATATGGGCATGAACCATCATCCTGCCAACCTCCTCACCTCCAAGAGGATACCCCCAGTTAGCAGTAAGAAGTCTAATTTAGAGATTCACTGCCCCTTCCTAACAACTAAAGGATGGGAATGATAGGTTCTGGCCCGAGTACAGACTGCTAATCCAACATGGCTAAATCCCCAAAACAGCTTATCTTCCCAGTGACCTCTTCCTCCTTCTTCCCACTCCAGCCCTGGATACAACTTTCTCTTACCTTTTCTGCCCACAAAAGGGAGTCCCAATCAGCTTCTTAGGTGTCACTGAACCTGCCCCTCAAACTCCAGCCCCAGCATAAGTCCATAAAGTCTCAGCCTCTTTTGCTCAGGTCAGAGGATTTCCCCATCTCCCTGTGCTCAATCCTCTCCTTGTCCTCAAGAGTTATAGCTTTCCTTTTCCCTTAAAAAATGAAAGCCTATAACTATAGGTAAAATGTCATAATGATTATGCCAAATACTACTTAGGAAGTCCCCTCTGTCTAGAACCTAACTATGTCATTTGAAGGTCTGACTCCAAAAGACAAGCAGTTAAGTCATAAAAAGTTGTTTTTTAGGGGCTGGGGAAATGGTTGAGTGGAATAAGCACTTCCCTGACAAGCACAAGGGCCTGAGTTCAATCCCTGGTTCCGCCAAAAAAAAACGTTACTTTTTAGTACTCCATCACTTCTTAGTGATGCTGTGTTGTGGCACTTACTCTCTAAGGGAATGTCTCGGGGACGTCTCTTCCTCATCTGTGTCACTGCTAATAGTGATCACACTCACTGCAGGACTTGGAGAGTCAGCAATGATGATGGTTTGCCGCTGCTTGTCTGAAATCGATGAATCAGAGTCTTGTCGGATTGACGCTTCACAGCAACTTCTTGTTTCTCCTTCTGAGTTATGATTGTCTTGTGTTTCTACACAACTAACTTCCTCAACATCTTTCGCATTTGTTATCTTTGAAGAAATAAATGCTGAATGTGGGATATTGGTATTCTGAAATGAGTTGCTCCTGCAATGAAAAAAATAATTTGCAATTTCTATAATCCAAATACATAAATGAATTTTTTCTAAGACGTCTTGTTAAATTAAATAATGCAAACCGTATTCAAGTTTATGTATATAACACAATGGTATGTTGAGTTTCTGTGAAATATAAAATACCTCTAAAAATAGCATAAGTCATTTATATACATTTAAATGGTCTTTTTTATGGTAAATGTGATATGTGAATGTCTATAATTGCTACATTATAGGTAGAGAATAAATCAAAAGGGCAATAAAGACAATCTTACCAACTGAAAGCATTTATTTCCTCTCTTCCTGGCTCCCATTCCATTAGTTTTACCAAAATACCTCTGAGAAATTGAGAAGGGAGCTCGCTTAGTGTTTGTGACAAAGCTGTTAAAGAGGCTATTTTGAATACAACACTGTGACCCTTTAGTGGACATGCAAAATTCATTTTAAAGACGAATTCTCAAAATGCAGAGGACAGTACCAATACCAACCTGTTGTGGCACAGCTTGTTTTTCTTTGTAGCGGCAGGCTGAGGCCAAACAACATGTGCAATGCCCACACTAATTGGCTGTGGGGCTGATAAAGTTATCTGATTGGTTAGAAGAGGTTGTGGCATCACAGAGTTATAATGATTGCTATGTGAAATCATTTTCCTAGGGAGAAAGTTGAGATAAATTGAATCTGTTTATCAAGATCTACCTTGCAGACAATTCACAAAGAAATACTTCTGCTTTTAACTTACCCCCAGTCTCCAAGCCTCTGTGAACCAGCCACACCTTCAGAAGTTAGGGTAGCAGTAGCAGGAGCCATGGGCGTTACATGTTGCCAGGTAGGTACCAGCATCTGCTGTGTTCTCCCAGACCAGGTCTGCAGCAGGCAGGGAAAAAAACAACTACATTACAAACAATACTTCTCAACCTCCAAAATAAAAGTGAAGGTAATAACCTATGAAAGGACTGGGTCCTCATCTAGTCACTTGAATTACTTCCCAAAAGCACAATCTGATACATGACACATGGATTAGGACCTCTGTTTATATGAAAAGAGGTCAGAATATGTGCAAAAAAAAAAAAGAATTATGACCAACCTGAGAGAGAACTCCTGGTCGAATCTGTAGGGGCTGCACAGCAGGGGCCTGAGTTACAAGTGGAACTGTATTGTCTACCCTTATGGAGTAACTGGTGGGTTTCCCATGTGCTGCAGGAATACCTGTGAAATAAGTCATTTAGTAAAAATAAGAAGGATCTCCCTCTGATTTATTTTATTTTTTTGCCGGAACAGGGGAATGAACTCAGGCCCTTGCGCTTGCCAGGACCTGAGCCATCTCCCAAGCCCCTTCCTCTGACTGAGTGATTGATTGATTGACTGATTGATTTGGCGGAACCAGGGATTGAACTCAGGCCTTACTGAGCCATCTCCCCAGTACCCCTGAATCATTTATTTTTCTTGAAACTTTTCATGTCTTCTTGAAGTTTCCTACTGTAGTTTAATTTTCTTTTCAAACAGTTATGCCACCATGATCTAGAAAGGTGAATCTGGCTTAATCTCCTGATAACTCAGCATGCAAATGTTCTTTTCATACAAACATTTATTTATTTATTTAGCAGAACCAGGGATTGAACTCAGGCCCTTGTGCTTGCCAGGGAAGTGTTTATTCCACTGAGCCATCTCCCCAGCCCTTCATACAAACTTTTAGCTATGGTTAATAGTTTCTTTGAAATTGTGGCAGGAAAGAGGGATGCACCACATTACACACTGTGGTTTTCCTAAGAGATGAAAGTAAAGGGCTTTTGAATTTTTTAATAGTACACAAATTTTCATCTCTAAAGAACAAGCAAAACAATGCCTATTTTACCTAACTTGGTTATATAACAAAACTTTGCCCACTATAGCTCAATGAACTACTGGTTCTTCATTGAGAGCTACTGGAAATCTACAAATATGTTACCATTTTGCTTGTCCACTAGAACTTTTTAAAAAATAGGATTACCAGCCCTGTCACGCCCATCAATGTTAACATTTCTGTTCAATGTATTGTAAATCACCTACGAGAGATTAAATATAGCCATGCATCAGTTAGTTGTGTATGTTTTTGTAAGTGAATTCATCAACTGTATGAATAGTATATAGTGTCTGCTTATATAAACATGGATGTCACATCACATTATATTAAGGCAGTATGATTTTTTTACGGTAATGGAGACTGAATCCAGAGCCCCTGCACTGAGCTTTATCCTCAGCCCTTTTTCATTTTTTATTAAGAGGCAGAGTCTCACTAAGTACTAATTCGCCCAAGCTATGCTTCAACTTACCTCAGCCTCCCAGAGTACACTATCACATAAAGGTAAGGCAACATAATCATTAAGGGACCACTATGGTATGTGCAGCCTGGCACCGTTCAAAATGTTACTGTATGGTACACTACTATGAAAGTCATACTGAGTGTGAACTGAAGTCATAAGTAAAAAATATGGTTTCTGTTTGTTTCTACTGAAAATCAATTTTGAATTTTTTATTACACAACATAAGTGTTAATCCTAACAAAAATGCTTATTTTATCCAATTTCTACACAGAGACTTTTATTTCTCTGCTAGAATATTCTTTCTGTGCTCTATCTAAAGAGGTAGATAAATTAAGTTTTACAAAAATCTAGAATTTTTTTCTAATTGATCTTACTTTATCCAAAACACTGTCTTGAGGAGCAAATTCTCCACAAAACAGAATATATACACACCCCCCCAGGAAGCAATGTTATATCCCAGTAGTGTCTTCAAGAAAAGAAGTGAAATTCACTTGGACACTAATGAAGAAAGCAAGTTCAAATCCAAACAAAATCATACTGCCCTTTAATTTTTTCCGTAAATAGTGTGCTAAGTAAAAAAAATCCCTCTATATCTTTTTCAATAATGTGTTAAGATCTCAATTTTGCTGGAATGCATTTTACTTTATAAGGTTATTTTTACCCAGAGAGGATGAACTAACTCATCACTTACTAAATAATTTTAAGTGCTTATTTGATATATATACGTAAGTCATAAGTAAAAAACATGGTTTCTGTATATACAACTTACACTCAGATTTGTTAAATAAAAGCTTACTAAATTTCTTCTACCAAAATATCTTTTGAATATGTACAACCTTACAGATATATTAACTATATACCAATACCTATAGTGTATTGTATGTATACTATCTAAAATACATGACATGCATGACCTAGACACCACAGCTTCATACTAATATAAAAATTCTAAGTGAAAAGGCTTAGACCCAAAACTTAAAGTTTTAAAATATAAACTATAATGAGATCAAAATGATTAACCTAACAGCTGTCAAATGATTAGATTAAATATTTCTTATAAATAGATGGCATTATGAGGAAGAGGGATTAAGAAGCCTAATATTGGGATTTTCTACATACATTTTGAGATTGCTTAGAGAGAAAACCTTCACTTCTTTTTTATGCAATAAATGTTTATTATTTATTTATTTATTTTTAAACCTTCACTTCTAAGGTAGACACTATATTATAAGTCACTCATAACCCTGCCAGTACATGTAACTTTGCTACCTGAAAAGATCAAAGTTTTGGGCACATCTCCCTGCTGCCACACACTACACAGCCCTGCTCCGCTACACTTTCCATCATGTCTTCTCTATCTTGGACCCAGGGAATCAAGCACTAAAACCCAAGTACTTGATGAGCCTCTTTCTTCTCTGGTCACTAACAGACAGACCTTCTACTATGAACAATTCTACTCCTCCTACAGCTAGGAATGACAAGAAATTTAAAAAGAGATAAATTTCCCTGTTTGCCTTCACATGTCTCCATCTTCACAAAATCCCATGTGATGTCACCGACGTGGACTTTCTATCATTAGGTCTCTTATCTGGCTAAGTAACTAATCTTTTAATACTGAAAAAGCCAGGTTTTCTTAGAAATAGCTTCTAAAGAAGCTGCTGTTACTATGGTAAATTATTATATTCCTATTGGTCCTAACCTTTGAAGCCAGTCTGTTCATACACAGTATTCCAATCACAAAAAAAAACTTACAACTGACTATCAGCCTAATCAAGTAGAGCACAGGCTGCTCCTCAGACTACCAAGTTAGGAAACTTGGGGGCACCACTCTACCTGAGCACAACCCTGTACTCTAAATATTACTGAAAACCTCTTTTAACCTGTTCCTCTGGAAGCTCTTCATCAGATAGTTTCTAAATTTGGTACAATATTGGAGAGTATCACCTTTACAAAGAATGATCAATGTGTTAAAGAACAGATGCCTAAATTTGTTTTAAAATACTGTAACTCTAGATGGGTACTGTGGTATACCCCTTTAATCCTAGAATGTTGGGAAGTTGAGGCAGGAGGACTGCAAATTTGAACCCAGCCTAAACAATTTGGATAGTTAGTTAGCAAGACCCTCTTTCCAGGAAAGGGCTGGGATGTAGTTCAGTGTGAAGATCCTGGATTTCATTCCCAGTACCACATGGGCACCCATGTACATGTATGTGCGTGCATTCATGCACTCACACACCCAATAATAACAACAACAGAATGCATGCCTAAACACAAAGTACAATTTAAATGAAAAATTACCTTGAATAGCTGGTGGGCAGATAATCAGCGTTTGCTGAAAAGCGTCACCACAACCAAACTGTGCAGTTCCAGCCTGCAAAGGTATTCCATGGTGCACAACTGAATGAGCAGATGTGGTTAATGCCTGAAACAACCAACACACTGAACATTACACAGAGCAATCTTCCAACTGCTACACACATGCAGTGTAAAGAGAAACCACACACATTTCTTAAAAATCATAATTCTATAATAAAATGGACCAGAAAAATTGGCCAAACTGAAATGTGAAGTCTGATTCTACTGAGCTCTAATTCTGCAGAACTGCAGCATAGAATGCCAGGTGGTAAGAGGATGAAAGAAGAAGTGAATTTGAGCAGGTATGTTCCAACTGTCACCCTGAAATTTAAGGTTTACTGGAATAACTACAAGTCCTCACCAGCACCTCACCTACCAACATAAAACTTCTGTACAGCTCAGCAAAACAAGCAATCAAAAACACTTTTACAAAGAGCTTAATTAAGTACTACAAGTTCTTACCTGACTTCTTAATGTTCCAATTTTAGCAAAATTTGCGGTCAGAGTAGTACTACTACCTGAAGAAACTGGTCTTAAAAGTGAAGTTTTATTGTGATTACTTGTGTCACATGAATTTGGGTGGGACTTACAAATATCCATAATATGAAAACAGGACTTTACACTGCAAAAGACAAAGTGAAAAGTATCTTAATATTTAAAATTCTTTGAAAACCAAAATCTTATGATTTGTACTTAATCCATATCTAATATATTCTTTTAACATGAAAACTTTCACAAAATGTTTGAATTTCAAACTAAAAATATGTATCATATACACAATATTTTTAAGATAGCAAGCAACAGAAAGCATTTTTTTTTGTGAGCAAACAATAATTTTATGATCCTCACACCCTGAATAATTTTGTCTACATCACTAAGTTACTCATACTGAGTATGTAGTTACGCTATTTTCAAAAGTCACTGTTTGTGCATACTAGTAGGGTGTTTTCAAGTGTTTGTGAAGAAATGTAATTGGGCTTTAAAAATCATCAATTTTCAGGACAATTCAACTTTAATGAATACTGATTCACCTCTATGTCTTTCATTTACTCTTTTAAAACAGTAAATAAAGTTGTTTTAAATTATTTACTTTACTTCCTTTTTTCCATTAAAAAAAAAAAAAAAAGAGGACTGGAACTCAGAAAATTTGGAGCACTCTGATAAGGCCTTCAATTTCAGTAGATATTCTTTTCTACTGACCTATAAAAAAATCTGTTTCCCTTCCAGAATGCACAGAATAATGCAGAGAATAAGACAAGGAAAACAGAAAGCAAAAGGTGTAAAAGAAAATGGAATTTCCACGACTCAAAAGCAAATAGAACTAAAGGTCTATGAAAAATGAAAATGTGACTTGGAAAAGGCTTAATAACTCCTTTTATACATCTCCAATTGTTAGGTAAGAATGTCTTGAAAACAAAACCATTCACTTTTTTACTTTCAGCATGGTACTTTGGAGACAGAACATTGGACTGAATTCAAATTGGTGTCTTGGTTCTAATCTGTCACCTATTATTAAATGTTAACTCAGCCTACTTAGCTCAATTTCCTTTGGCTCAGTTTACTTACATTTAATGAAAAAAAAAATCATTTTTCTAACACACTGATTTTCTAGATTTTTTATTTTTCAAGAACCAGTTTAAAAGGTTAGGAAGTGACATACTGGTTGCTGTGAGGGAAATCTAAAAGATGTTTCATATTAACAAAAGGATGGTTCAGCGTCTCAACTGGAGTGATTCTTAAATCTGCATCAATCAGCAACATTTTCTTCAACAGACTAACAAATTCTCTTCTATCAGCTTTCTCAGCCAAAAGATCACTTCCTTCCAAATCCATCACTGTGTTCACCTGAGAAATCAAAGTTTCAAGTCATCAAATCAAAGCAAGCCATTGAGAATGGGCTATGTTAAAATTTCATAGTTTTAGGGAATAATTATTTTGAAAGAAAAAAAAAAAAAAGACAACTGAAATTAAATAATCCTGAAAATATTTCAAGGTACCAAATAAGATTCAAAGCAGAGAGGAAATATTTTTTTGATTAAAAAAAAAAAGCAATTTCTATTGAGATCGAGAGAAAGAAAGTCTGCATGACACAATATTTCCTTTGAAATAAGATTTAAAGAAAAAAAAAACCTAAATGAACTAAATTAAAGATTTGATAAAGACAAATGCAATTTAGCTCCTCAAAAGTTACAAACTCAGAATCAATTTTATTTAAAGACCTAAACATAACTAGCATCCTCTATAGTCTAACATGTTTTATCATCCCTGTTAGTCCAATCTACTAATCTAATCTTTTATGTTAAGCATAAAAGATTAACAAACGTGACTAGGATACTCACATGCGCTATATCATCCAGACTGTTGAATATGTACTTTCTGGCTTCTTTGGATTTCATTCCTGTTTCTGCTTCATGTTCTTCCAGTGTCTTAATTATATATATCAAAGATGAAAATAATATATATCAATGCCCATCATTTGTACATGTCTACTTCAATTCTGTCATTTTCAGTCATATCAAGTATTCTCAGGCAAGTGATAGTTTCAAAAGAGTAACTCTCAAAAAATTTGGACAGTACTGGGGATTCAACAGGGCCTTTGCACAGAGTATATTTCCAGCCTTTCTTAAATTTTGAGACAGGCTCTCAATAAGTCAGGAAGTTTCCCCAGGCTCAGCTTAAACTTGCAATCATCCTGCCTCAGTCTGCCAGAGGCTGTAATCCCTCTAGAGATTAAGGCATATGCTCTAACCCAATTAAAAAGTACACAGGGGGGGCCAGGATGGGAAGGTCAAATCAGGCAAAGAAAGCATTACATATATAACAACCTTTAAAAAAAAAAAAATCACAAGTTTAATTACTGAGGACAAACTGATCCTCAAAAGATTGCAGCACACATGGACTATGTAAGAAGTTGGATCCTGTTCTTGTTCTATAAAGCTTAATACTGTAGAACTGAGTGCATAAGATAAACACAGAACACAAATGCAGTTATACACATTAAGTCTAAAACTCACTAAAGAACATTTGGGGATGTGGTTCAGGACCTGCCTTAAGCATGCTTGAGGCCCTGGGTTCATTACCCAATGCCACACAGAAAAAAGTTTTCTTTTTTAATGAATTAAGTGTGTCATCAGATTATGAAATGGCTAAATTACTCAAAGAGGACATTCTTGAAGACAGGTCAAAGATAAAAATTCAAAAAGATGAAATCTGATAAAATAAAAATTGGCATAAAAGCTACTATCCATATACATGAAGTACCTCAGAAAACTTTTTTAAAGTTTTTTTTTTTTAATCAATTACCTTTAATCTCCAACCAGAATGAGCCATGTCTGTTTCTCTGCAAAAAAATCTTGTGGATTTCGTACCCACATTTAACAGCTGTTCTCCTGGTAAACCTTGAGTCTGAGAAATGTATCGAATCTGAAAAGTAATTCAAAAAAGTTTACTCTTTCGTGCAATCTTTAATTGAGGCTAATATGAAGAACTATACCAGATGCTAGGTCAGGAATGAAAAGAGATCATCTGTGCCCTCAGTGAATTCAGCCCAGTGGGAAACCGACAAGGAAATAACTATGAGAGAGCACTATGAGGAACAGCAATGTGCGCTGTAAGGGTAGAGAAGGCATTAGATCTAAAATAACTATACTCAAAGTTTCCCCAGAAAAATGTAACCTATACTACACTAAAGTTTCAATATGTGTAAACATGGGGAATTAACGGAGAATATCCACATGTTTAAAACCTCAGAGTACAGAAATTCGCTAAGGGTGAAATGTTAAGAGATGAAATTCAACAAAAGGCTTCACCAACAAGTTTCAATTTTATTCCAGGAGATGATAATGGAAAGTCATGGGAGAAGTTTAAGCACAAGTTAGTAACTTACATTTTTAAAGTACTAAGAATAGATGAGGGTACAGGGTCTAGAAGAGTGAGAACAGTTAAATTGTTACTGCAAAAGTTTGGAGGAGGAACCTACAAAGTCACTGGCATATCGTATGCAGTTGTTTGTGTCTATAGATGAAAAGACATGGTTATAGAAGAGCTCCCCAAAGAGGCACAGTAGAAACCTCCCACCTCAGTGCAACCGAACAGCACTTTTTTTTTTTTTTTTTTTGCAGAACCGGGGATTGGACTCAGGCCCTTGTGCTTGTTAGGGAAGCGCTTATTCCACTGAGCCATCTCCCTGACCCAAAGAATACTGCTTAGTGTCTCTACCTTCCAGGACTTTTTTTTTTCCCCCAGCTGGGCCTAAGGGCCAGGCTGGCTCAGCCTGTGGCCAGGGCTGTAGACAACTGAGCTATCTCACTGGCCCTCTAACAGTACTTCTTCTGTTGGGAACACTTCTTTACGGTTTCTGTACCATTCTCTCTCATGCTTCAGCTCTTGGCTGAAGTGTCACCTTGTTCAAGATGCTTTGCAAGGCAATAAATAATAGCAAGCCCTGCCTTTCTGAGCAGCCTCATCCTCTTAGTTCCATTTTTCTCCCCCTATGTGTTTCACTGATATCCTTCCTACACATTTACTTTCCGTTTTCTTAGAAAAAACATGGTGGAGAAAAACAGAAAATCTTTTCCAAAGATTTCTCCTTTGGAATCTAAGTTTCATGGAGGGAGGGCTCAGCACCCACACTAGTGACTAGACCAGAGCAGGCCCTCAAGTATTGTTCTCCCACTTAATGACTATGAAGTACAATGAACAGAGATTTAAAAAAGGGATCTCTTGGGTTGAAGTTATTTTTTCAAAACTTCGCAGACACTTTGCTTTATCAATTAGAGCACCCTCTCCTACATCTCCTTTCTATAGAATATTTTCACCTCACACTGAAGACTGCTCCATATCTTCTATTGTAAAAAAATAAAAAAGTAAAATAAAACAAACCTTTTCTTTACTTAGCTCTCTTCCTTATGCTTAACTGAAAAACAGGCTATATTATTTCACTTTCTATCCATACCTTAATACACTGTAATCTGAATTTTATGCTCTTCAGTCTCATGATATAATGCTAAGGTAAGTAATAGCCTTAATAATGGACATATCTAATGACCACTTGTTTATCTTACTTTAATACTAATGGTTACCATTTTTCAACTTAAACTTTACTCATTCAAATTCTAAATTATTCTTTTCTGATTCTCTTCCTACTTCTGACTTTCTAACTGCCTTCCCCTATGTCCCTGATATGCTGCTTTCCAGAATTTATCTTCCTTATTTCCCTCATGAGTTGCAAGTACTCTATTTTATTTCTATATCAGTGTCTTCATTTTTCTCTCTAGCTGTGGAGCTCAGAACCTAAATGCTTACTGACATCCTGACACACTCCTGCTGGCTAAACTTATAGACTTTAGATGTCTCAAACCGAATACACCCTAAACTGATTCTCTCTCAAATTCACAAATTCTTATGTATTTCCTTGTCTAATTAACACCAACACCATCCATATAAATAAAAAAATTACCTGCCTCGAGCCTGCCCTACTATCCCCATCCACTCACATTCTTATTTGTTCTGCTACCAGACATTCTGAAATATACAAACCTGACCGCTCCCTGTATTTAATATCACTTACTGCCTAATTCTAAACCTCTAAATGTCACATATAGCCCTCCTGCTTATCTCTTCCTTGCCCTTTCATACATCAACCCTGTCTAGCACCACACTAAACAATTATCTTTTCTAGCCTGTTAACTTCTTACGAACAACCTATCCATCCTCTGTCACCAAATCCATCTGTTAAACATTTTATATATATATAAGCATAAAACATATATATAACTAAAATTTCCATGTTACAGATTGGTTTTATGCTACTAAAAAACTATTCCCCACTGCTCATCCCTGAGTAACTAAATTCCTTACTTTAAAGGCAACAAAACATAAAACTTTGGAAAGTAATGAGTTTGGCACCTAATTGGGCCAGAAATAAAAGCCTAGCAACAATTCAATTTCAACAAACATGCACAAAGCATTTATGTGTCAGGTGTTAAGATAAAAAGATGAATAAAAGATGATGCCAATCTTCAAAAGCATGCAATTCAGAAAACATAAATATTTAAGCACATAATTAGCAATTAAGCTAGTAAACATCACTGTGAAGAAGATACCTAAGTGCTAAGAGCTCAGAGCATACAGCAGGAGGAGTTGGGAGCAGTGAAAATCAGAAAAGCACCAGTTTACAGTCCTGAGTTAGTGCTTACCTAGTCTTTTAAAGAGAAAGTGCCCTATCTGTAACCATGAAGTGACTGACCACTCCCATCTCCCCTGAATGAAGAGTAAATACCTGACGTACAAGCAAGTAATTTATAAACTACTGTGATCTCAGCTAGAAATAGCAGATTTACAGTATCAAGCATATTAAGAAATGCTAACTAGTGTCAGGGCATAAGCGGAGGAGTTAAAAGCTGCACTGGGGTCCAATGTCCACAGCACCCAACCAGAGGTAAGAGTGACCAGTAACTTGAGTAGCAAGAAGGTATAAGAAGAGATGAAAAGAGAAGTGCTACTCATCCCGTAGATGTTCTCGAACCGCAGTACGGTACTACCAATGCCTAGTAATTCCTTTAGTACTGCTTCAATTTAAAAATACCTTCAACTTTAAACATTCCAAAAGGTAGTCACAATGCAGTTCTAGTCTTAAATTTTATGGAAGTCCATGTATATATAAATAAACATGCCTTTAAAAAAAAGTGCCTTTATTCAACGCAGTTGGAGTTAGTCTCTTTGGAGTCCAAATACTTTATCAAAAGTTGAAATCTTGAAAGATGGGTGTGGGGAAACATTCTAGAGTTGAAATGTTGAAGTTTGTTTTAGGTAGTAACACTTAAAATTACACAGCATAGGACTGGGGATATAGCTCCATGGCATAAGTGCCTGACTAGCAAATTCAGGATCTTGTGTTCAATCCCTGGTACCAAAAAGAAAAAAAAAAAAAAAAAAAAAAAGAATTACAAAGTACAATTTTAGTAAAAATTCAGATGGGAAGGTGGTGGGACATAACAGATTGGGGCCAGATAAGCACTCCACCCCTGAGTCAGTGGCCACTGAATCACATCCTTAGCCCTTTCTATTTTAATCTTGGGATTCACTAAGTCATTCAGGCTGGCCCTGCAATCCTATAGCCCTGGCCTCCTCAGAATGTGATTATAAAGAAGTATTTCTACACTCAGCTTAAATTCAGACTTTTAAAAATGGTTTGGGTAAGATTCTAACTAAACTCCAACCAATACTTTGGAGAAAGATCAACATTTACCAAGTCATCCGTCCATACATTTATAAAAATACTATTTCATTCCTTAGAATACTTGTGCTATCTCCTCAGTAAATGTAAGTTAAATACTGTAATCAGAACACTATATGATGTGATTTGTTTATGTGCCAACTGCCCACAAAGAATGTATTTATTAGGTATGCAAATATACACAAAAAAAATAAAATCACACATACACAAAAAGAATACTAGTAAGGCAGTATATCTACAGAAAAGACATGAAGGGAGTATCAATCGGCCATAGGGCCTTCTCTAAATACACATGGAAATGAAATGCACATTTTTAAAAACACCATGAATTGTCAGCATAGTTAGTAAATAGCTGAAGAATTTAAAGTTAAAAAGAGGAACCTGCCTTGGAAATGCTTCAAGAGATGAAAAAGATGATTCAAGAACTGGAATACAAACCCCATAAAATATAATTTGTTTTTCCTGATGACTTAAATTCTAATTTTTTATGTAATACTTATAATTCTGTTAAGATTTTTTTCACCTCCTTTGTAAACTAAAAAAAGCCCATGGTGATCAAGAATGTGAAATAAAGATTAGACAACATAAGACATATTAACAGAGTGAAGAAAGGGCTAAGGATGGACGTAGCTTAGTGGCCAAGCACGTACCTACCATGCACAAGACCCTATGACTCGCCAAGAAAGGGAGTAGAGAGGAGGATGGGGAAGAGAGGTGAGAGAAGGAGAGAGTTACAGTTTTTGATGTCATGTGCTATATTTGTGTCACTGAGACAACTCAGGTGTCTAAGTCTTACAGACTTTTTTCCTCTTCTATTACTCAATGAAAAATATGCTAAAATCTCTAATTTTGACTGTGAGTTTATTTGTCTTTTTGGTTCCATCAGTTTTAGAATTATACTAGGTTGAAGCAATTACTACAGGTATGAAATATACAACTGTTGGTATTAATGTTGAATTATTCCAAATCAACTGAACTTCCCCTTATAAATAACCCTAGAACTCAGGCCCTTGTGTTTGTGAGGGAAGCACTTATTCTACTGAGCCATCTCCCCAACCCCTGTTGGGTTTTTTTGAGTTGAGGTCTTGCTATCAGTTTAGGCTGACATTCAACTCAGAAGGTAGCCCACATAGGTAGGCTTCAAACTCATGGTGACCCTCCTGAATCAGCCTCCTGAATGCAAGGATTACCAGAATGTGACACTATGCCAAACAGGATAACCCCTTTTAATCAACAGTGCTGGGAAAATTGGCTTTCCATATGCCAAAACTAAACCTGGGCCCATATCTCTCATCATGCGCTAAACTAAAACTGAATGGATCAAGGATCTAAATATTAAAACAGGAACAGTTAATCTGCTAAAAGATAAAATAGGTAAAATTCTGGAAGACTTAAGTGCAGGCAGACCTTATGAACAAAGACCCAATTAAAAAATATTACAAAGAAACAACAACTGGGATTTCATCAAATTAAAAAGCTTATACATAGCAAAAGAAACAACCAATAGAGTGAAGAAAGAGCAGACAGAATGAAAAAAATGTTATCAGTTACTCCTGGACAAAGGACTAAAATCTAGAATACATAAAAGAATCCCCACAAGTAAAGACACAATCCAAAAATGGGCATATCAAATGAATAGACATTTCTCAGTTGAAGATAAACAATATATAAATATATGAAAAAATGTTCAACTTCACTGATTACTTGAAAAATGCAAACTAAAACAACACTGACAGACCAGCCTTGGTAGTCAGCTAGGAGAGCCCAGGAAGGGGCCAGCATGGCATGTGGTACTGGTAAATGAACCCAGGTCCTTGTGCTTGCCTAGAAAGGTGTTTAGATTGCTAAGCTATCTCTGTGACCCCAGATTCACATATTTTAGAAAATTATAATTTTGAGATACTGAAGTCTTAAAAATCTTCAAAAGGCTATTCTTACATTCTATCAATCTAGCTGTTGGTGGGGAACACACAAGAACACTGAATTGAACTCTGTCTGTCTGTCTATCTGTCTGTCTTTTTATCTATCTATCTATCTTGCTGGGCATGATAACGGAGCACACCTGTAATCCCAGCACCCAGGAAGTTACAGCAGGAGCACTGCCCTAAGTTCAAGGCCAGTCTGGGATACCTAGTTCAGGGCCAGCCTGATTTACACAGGGAGATCTTGTCTCAAAAGGGGAAAATAAACCTGTATGTGCTATATGATAATGACTTTTTCCAGTCCCCTTGCAAGTAAAATAATATATGTTTGAAAACTTAAGTTAGTCTGTATCAGACAAGACCCAAAATCTTTTTTTAAAGCCATCAATTATAGAATTTAGGGCTGGCCAGAAACTCAGCAGACTAAAGCACTTGCTTAGGCAGAGTGCAGCAGCCAGGGTTCAATCCCCAGTGTGCTGTGCTGGCCCTGTCCATGGGGCGTGCTGAGATGGGAGTTGAGACTGGATGGGTTTGCACATGCCTGGAATTCCAGGCACATGCCTGGAATTACACACACACACACACACACACACACACACACACACACACACCCCTGAATTTTGGTCAGGGGTTTGTCTTTTAAATTAGCATGACTTAACAAGTCAATTCATGGAGACAGCATCAATTTTCTCTCCTTTTACAAAATGGAAAGAAGACAATAACTAGGTAATCTCTGGGACACTTTACACTCCCAGCATCAGTTGTCTAAGACTAGAGATGTAAAATAAAAATCCAGGGCATAACAGCAAATCAACTCAAAATTGCCACTAGATGGTGCCCTGCTCCAGAGTACTGTGCACTCAACTAACTACCCCACAAAGCAAAAGCACACCTCTAAGAGTTAACTGGAGCCTCTGTACTTCAGCGAAAGGACTAGAGAGCTCTCTGAGAACTAGCAATATAGTTCCTGTGCTGAAGTTAGCAGCTGTGTGATAAATGGAAGGATGACAGAAAATAAAGGGAAATCTGATAGAAATCCTTCATCTAAAATGTATCCTGAACATGGAGGAAGGAAGACAGACAACAGAAAATCTGGCCTAAATAAGAAGGTTCCTGGATAGAAAATCACTGGAACACAAGAAATTAAAGTTAATGGCAGCATGTAACATAATAATATTAAATTACTTTTAGTCATTTCAGGAACAGTTAAGTGACCTAAACTACCTTTCATATTCCTTTTGATGCAGAAGTAAATCTTGAAAATTAGAATTAAAGCATAACACTGTGATTATGGCATGTACACTTTACAACTTTCTATTTTATAATTTTTCTTGCTTAAAAGTTAAATATTATCTAAGTAAAAATTACATTTACTGAATTTATGCCAATTCCAGAAAATAGAACTTACCTAACAATTCTGCTGAGTTTGAGAGTATTTATGAAAGCAAAACACTAAAATAACAAGAAAACAATGTCTGCAAAAAAAAAAAATTTGTATAAAAAATGTCGAGACACTAGAAAAGTGTCTGATAGCTCAGAAAGATTTAAGTATATAGATTAAAAACTGCAACAAGAAGTGTGTCTCATAGAATAATCTCTTGTACTATACTGACAATCATTAAATATTGTTAAATAAGACTTTCACAACCACTAAAAAGCAAAAAGCATCAGTAATGGTGCCAGTGACTGACGTACTTGTGAGCAATGATAGGTGCTGATATAAGATAAAGAATCATGGTGCTGTTCAGAAGCGCTCATACCTTGTGGGGAAAAAGGGGGTTCATACAGCATCAAAGCAGGGCATCCAAGTAAAGCACATTAGGGATAATCAGCCCTTTACTTGTCTACTACATAAAACTGTGATGCCAAAGTCTCTTAAAATTTTTACAAATATGCTTTACAACCTGTGTATTGTAACTTTGTTTAAATTTTTTTCATTCAGCATTATAAAAGTTTTAAAATCAAAAACTAATGTTAAGATCTTAAACTTAAAATTCTTCAGGAAGACTTTTGTATTTTATATGTGGGCCATGCATTCCTCTGCCTATTATTACTCTTTACTTCCTACCAATCTGACTAGATCACTGAAGCCAGTTGCTTACCTGATCATACTCCAAGGCTCCCGGGTAGAGTGGCCACCCAAGGAATAATTCTGCAATCACACATCCCAATGACCACATGTCTATGGCTTCACAAAATGGCAGCCCCAATATAATTTCGGGAGCTCTGAAATTAAAACAACAAACAAAAAATCAGGATAGTTTTCATTTTTAAATTACCTAATTTCATTTGACATTCTAAAAAGTTAATATAAGAGCAGAGAAATCATCTTCTACTTAGAGTAACTTCCCTCTTTCAAAAGTCTTTGAAACTTAACCATTAATCTTGAACTAAGCTAAAAGGGACAACATCACTATAGTAAAGTCTCTCTCAATGTATTCTTTTGAAATTTTCATTAATTTAACACTAAAAAGGAAAGAAAAAAACATCTTTACAGTAGAATGGAAAATTGGCAAACTATTAAACACATGCACTATGACAGCAACAAAACTGGAAATCAAAACAATGAGACAAACCAAAAGGAAAACAAAACCCCAAAGGTGAACAGTAGATCCAAGCCTAAGATTACTTGAGAATACAATAGCAAATATTCACATAATTGGGACCATTAATTATATAAAAGATATAAAACCAATTGCACAGCATAGTTTTTATAGGTAGGAAAATACAGGATACAACAACTGAAAAGCAATTTTAGCCAGGCATGGTGAAACACTCCTATAATCCCAGCACTTGGGAGGTTGAGGCAGGGCAATCATCTCAAGTTTGAGGCTACCCTATGCTACATAGAGAGCTCAAGGCCAGCCTGAACTACACAGCAAGACCATATATACAAAAAAAAAGTTTCAGTACTTAAAAGGGCTTTGGTTATTTGGAAAACATACTCCATTAAATGGATAGTCCTAGATAATCTATGTTGCTCCTTAAGATGGCTTTCCCATAAGAAGATTCCTTCTACGAGAACCTCCACATAACAGCTGCATAATTGCAACAGAAATTATATTCATCATAGTTATCCTAGATCTACATCCATTCCTCATTTAAGTTCTGATATTACAGAAAAGTTGCAAAAACAGTACAAATACTTTTCCCTAATGCTTTGTTTTCTATCAAGTAAGTGTAGTCTTCTACATATCCACAATATAATCATAAACATCAGAAAACAAATGCTAACACCTCTCCAACATCTAAGCTTCAGATTCCATTCAAGTTTGGCTAATTACACAAATAATGCCCTTTTTGGCAAAAGTACCCAACTCAGAATCATGCTGCATTTACTTGTCATGTCACTTTGAGTCTTTTTTTCCACATCAGATAGTTCCTCAGTTTTTCCTAGACTCCATTAACCTTGGAATAAAATATTATGGGCCTTTTAGGGTCCACTGAGTATGGAGGACTGAGAAAGTCTGATACCCACAGAAGAAGAAAAGCTAAGAATTGGGTAGGAAAAATTCACACATGTGCATTTACATGAGTTAGAATTTTTTTTTTCAATGCTATAATCTCAGCACCTAGAATTATGCTTGGCACACAATAGGCACTCATTTGTTCAATGAGTTGACTATAAAAGGTATTAACATATACTTGCTGATTCAGGAAACCTAAGAAAATTTTGCTGAGTCAAATGTATGAGCTTTACAAATATCAACCAGAGGGCTCATAAATGCTAGTCGCTGCATTTAGGGCAACTGAAGCATTTCATGACTGCATAATAAAAGTAAATACCATTCATGGAGCTTTAAGTGTGACCAGGCAGTATGGAAATAATTTTCAGTGCATTATCTACCTTGCTTAAAGAAAAACTTCCAAAAATAGGTCATTATTCAGACCCCTAGGATGAATATAGCCAAACAGAACTATGAGAAATAATAAACCATTGCTTTTCAAGCAGCTAAGTCTTGAAGCTGTTTGTTATACAGCAACAAGTAACAAATGTTATCAGCAAGAAGTGAAACTGCGACTTCACTAGTTCCTAATCCTCCTTCCCTATAATACCAGGCAACCTCAAATTATCAAACCGACTCAGAAAAACTAGGAAGTCAAATACAAAACCTAGAACCTGATCCTGAAGTGTTTTTTGGCAATTCAAGTAAATTATACTCTCATTTTGATTTTTACAGAACATCAAAGTTCTATATATACCCTGAAAAGAAAAGCAAACATGTGTTTTAGTTCATGGATCCTTAGCTTCCTAGACAATAAAAACACTATAGAAAAGAGGTAAAGAAAAAAGAGAGTTGAGAAAGAATATGAGAATTTTGGTGCCATTTTAAATGAACTTTTCATTTTATATAAATCCTTCTGAAAATATGCAATATCAATTATAACATCAAGTACTGGGAAAAGGGAATGAACTTATTCAAAAGGAAAGAGTTACAGGATTGAGAAGAATGACAGGAGAGGGAGTGGGGGGAAAAACTAATCTAGGTACATAAGCAAGATAGTTTGGACAACTATACTGTGAATTTCTGCTGATGTATGGAAAGGAACAATTAATGCTCAATCTGTTTCATCTCCTTTTTTCAATTGTTCGTGCTTTTTCTCTTAATTTCTTATACATCTCTTTTTTTCTTCTTCCAATTTTACATATATGTATCTGATAATATGAACAACTGGTTGGAAGAAAACACTATATATATATATACATATAGTGAAATATATATTTTTTGATCTGTAAAAATCAAAATATAACTGTGAAATATATGATTTTGTATATATATATAAATAATACTTGTAATTTTTTGTTTTAATTCTAGTTTGTACTCTTTAAAAAATTTTAAAAATTAAAAAATAATAACAGAAAAAGAAAAACATAATAATAATAATAACATCAAGCACTAACGTAACACTCCTGAGGTAAATTAGATCTGACACAAACCAGCCAATCAAATGGGCAGAATGTGTGAAAGGTCATGAAAATGTATGCCTTGCAGATTGAGAGAGGTTTCCTATGCACTTTTAATTATTCCTTTGCATGTGGGTACAACCAACTGGAAGACACTTCTTAATCTTTCATTTAACTCTGACGAAAAATCAAGCAAGTTTTCTGATAGGACAATATGACTTGAGGTCAAGTGAGTTTTTGATAGAGCAACTGTTCCAATGCCTGGTTTTTATAAGGTGAAGAAAACCATAGTAATTTTACATTCTAAAGGCCCCTTACCCCTTATCCTCAGGGAGTCTGTGAGCCTCTTCACCAATCCACCTTTTCTTGCTCCATAGAGCATCCTTCTTTTCCACCTTTACTGCCTTTTCAAAAAAAAATTTTTTTTTTTTGGTATAGAGTCTGCGACCCAGCTTGGACTCATAGTGATTCTCCCCAGTGCTGGGATTACAGGCATGCACCATGTTTTTGGTGGACGGCACAGTGTGCTTGGGGTTGTGGGGCCAGAACATCATGCAGTATGGGGGATTGAACCTGGGTCCTTGAGCCTGCCAGGCAGGCACTAAGGCCACTGAATTACTTCCCTAGCCCATTACCTTCTTTTTTGTGTTGTGAGTAAATTCTGTTTTTTGGACAAAAACAGAGATTGATCTCAGGCCCTTGTGCTTACCAGGGTGGCAACTATTCTACTGAGCCATCTCCTCGGAGCTCGTAAATTCTTTGACTGGGACACCAAGAACTGGAAAGAAGCCCCAAGGGCCCCACCATCTGGTAGTACTATGATCCAGGCAATGTTTAGGAGTTTTAGGGGCCAGGGAGATCGCTCAATAGAATAAGCACCTGCCTCGCAAGTGCAGGGTCCGGAGTTTAATCCCCAGTACCACAAAAAAAAAAAAGCCTATTCAAGTACCCAAACATTATGAGTCTGTGAGCCTTTATATCAATTCACCGTTTCTTGCCCCATAGAGCATATCTCTTTTCCACCCTCAATAAATAAATGTACATCATTAGGGCCTTTTGTTTGTCTTGCATAAATTCATTCTGGGAAACCCAAAACTGGAACATATTAAAATTCCAAGCTTCTTATCCCTGGATATGTAAATCATTATTATTTTATGAACTATCAAATATATTATATAATATGTATTAGTTAATCATAAGACTACATATCTAATCCTCAATAAGTATTTGGAAGATTAGGCACTAACTCATTAGCTTCTTATATAATCTCACGGGACTATGGAGTATACTATTTGTGGAAGACAAATTTTACTTAACAGCCAGACAAATATATTGATATTTTTTTCCTTTCAACTGTTTTTCGTTGGCACAATTTCAAGCTTACAGAAACATTGCAAAAATAATATAAAATGCTGTTTCTAGCCAGCGCCAAGCAACGGGCATCTCTTGGGACAAATGGCACATGTGCCACAATACCGGAGGCAAAAGAAAGCCCTATCACATGAAGTGGAAGTATGAGTTGGGGCGCCCTGCTGCCAACACTAAGACTGGCACCTGCTGCATACACACAGTCCAAGTTCCAGGAGGCAACAAGAAGTACCAAGCCCTGGATCACTATGCATCCAAGCTGCCTAGCAAGATCCTGTACCAAATAAATTAAGATTAAATAATTTTACAAAATAACTAAGGAAATTTATTTATGACACAACAATAAGTGCTTGTCTTCAGAGCACACATGCTTGTGGAGGAGACTGACCTACACACTCTACATGTTGCCCAAAGGCTTCCTGTGCTCATGGATGGGGCTTCTGAGACGCAACCAGGTCATGGGGGATGACACTCATCAGTGGATTAGTTCATGGATGAGTTAAATGTGCTCTGGGAAGTGGTCATTAGGGGTGTGGCCTGGAAGGGTCCATCACCCTCACTGCTTCCTCCTTGAGTCCCTCACTTCTCCCTGGATCTCTCTCTGCTTCCAGCTGCCACACAAGAGCTGCTTCTCCTCTGCCATGCCACTCTGCCTTGGAGCTAGCTGACTATGGAATGAAACTGCTACAAGCTATGAACCAAAATAAACCTTTCCTCCTTGATGTTGTGGGTGTCCAGGATTGTGTCCCAGGAACAAGAAAGTACCTATGACAAATACTTAAGCATTACCAATAATCAATGTCACACAAGTGATTTTATTCAGCAAGTCACATAAGTGTGACCAACACCTTATACCGATGCTGTGTATGGTGTGCCCAGAAGTTAGCACTGCAACCTCACTTATATACACATACAGTTCCCTTGTCACAACACAGTCTGTACTCAACAAAAAAGGGTGTGGTAGTACAAGCCTGTAATCCCAGCATTTGGGAGGCTGAGGCCAGAGGATCACCTGGAGTTTGAAGCCAGCTTGGGTTACATAATGAATCCAGACCAGCCTAAACTATGATAAGAGATCCTGCCCACGCCCGCCCAGCCCCAGAGACCAACCTGAGACAGCGCAGCCAACTCTGCCATCTTCCTGGATCCCGCCCACGTCGCCCAGCCCCAGAGACCAGCCTGACACAGCAGCTGACTCCAGTGGCCTCCTGGATCCCACCCCAAGCTCTCCCAGTGAGTGGGAATTTGTACCAGGCTTCCCAGATCAGTGAGTGTGTGGTGAGGGAGAGCCTTTGGCTTCTTCCCACGCGCTACCCTAAGCCCTCCAAGCCAATGACTTGCCTGAAACCTCAGGACCCACTCACCAGCACCTCCCTGGATCCCCTGCCCTAAAGCCCACTGAGCGAGTGGGAATTTCCCCGACTCCCTGGGCATCAAAGTTCAGTGAGTGTAGAACTCCAGGCCCACCGTGCCGGAGAGACATTTCCCAGGGATTCCCTGCCCCGCCACCCCCTCTACCCCCAGCGGCCCAAGACCCAGAGCAGCTCGGCCTGGAGTGAGAACTCCAAGCCTGCCACTCCGGAGGGACATTTCTCAACAATCCCAGGTCGCAGCCCACAGCCCAAAACCCAGCGCAGTCTGGCCTGTGAGTGAGGGCTCAAGGCCCGCTATACCGGAGGGACCTTTCCCAGCCTTCTCCAGTTCCAGCCTACTGTAGACCCAGACCCAGCACAGGCTGGCTGACCCAGTACAGCCTACTCGGTGAATAATACCAACCACTATCCTTTTGAGAACCCAGAAGACCCACCAAAACCCAGGCCCGCCCACCTAGAGAGCGACCTGCCTGACACAGGAGGGCTGACTCCGGCAATTTTCCAGATTCTCACCCCAAAGCCAGCCAAGACAGTGGGAATTTTCATTACTTGCTCTGCATCCCAGTTCGGTTCATGCTCGCCTGAACAGGGAACAAACAGAGGGGAACCACAGGAGCTGCACCAAAAAGGAACTGAACACAACAGCTAGATCCAGGATAGGCATACCTGGATAATCTCAAACTTAATAAACTGGCACCCGAATCTCATAACAAGCTCTACACCAAAGGTCAAAGGTCAGTGCTATAGAAAATGACAAAGACAAGGAGAAAAACGCAATTCCAGGCCTCCAGTCCACCAGTAAGGGCAGAGGATACTAGCTCAGCTGTAATGAATGAATGAACAGATACAGCAGCAAAGGAACAACAGCAGAAAGGAAATCAGGCGAGAAATAATTCCTCAAATTAAAAAAGAAATATCTGAATACATAGTATCTGAAATAAAGAACCAATTCCAGAAACATTGGGTGGAAAAACAATGCTCACACAGAACGACTGCAGAGAGCACTATTCCAGCTGAAACGTATGAATTAACAGCATCTGAAGCAAAGACACAAGAGCAGAAAGGTCATGAGGAACTCAAAGCAGAAATAATTTCTGAAATCACAAAAGAATTATTTGGAAAAAAGAATTCTTTGAAATCATAGCATCTGAAATACAGAAACAAGTCTGGAAATATACAGAGGAAACCCAACTTGGAAGAAACACTGCAGAAAAAGAATAACTACCTCTAAAGAAGACATGGATAAAAAAATTGAGATCAGAAATACAATGGATTCCTTGAATGAGCAATACAGAAAAGAAACAGAACGCATGAAACAGAGTCAAAGAGATACAGAAGAAGTAAAAATAGCAATCACGAGTCTACAAAACCATTTGAGTGAAAGCAAAGACAGAGTTTCAGATCTTGAAGATGCCGGTGCAGCTAGTGAAAAGATAAGAAAGGAACTCTTAAAAACAACGAGAATGCAGGAAAAAATAATCCATCACCTGCAAGATGACACCAGGATGAATAATGTGAGAATAATTCGTATAAATGAGAATGAAGGGGTCAATACAAATGACATAAAAAGAATTTGGGGAGAAGTAATCCCAGAAAACTTCCCAAATATGAGGAAACAATCCAACATTCAGCTCATCGAAGCCTACAAAACACCAAGTAACTTCAACCCAAATAGAAACACATGGAGACATATAATAGTTAAGATCCCAGAAATCCAACACAAAAATAATATACTGAGAGCTGCTAGAGAGAAGCAGCAGTTCACATTCAAAGGAAAACCCATCAAAATTATAGCCGACTTCTCTACACAAACAATGAAGGCAAGGAGAGCATGGAGCAAAGTTTTTCAAGTCCTACATGAAAACAAATTCCAGCCAAGACTTCTATACCCTGCAAAATTCTCTTTCAAGTTTGATGGAGAAGCGAAATACTTCCACAACAAAGAACAACTAAAGAATTTCATGATGACAAAGCCATCCCTTCACAGGCTGCTGAAAGAAGTGCTAGAGAGAGACCACAATGACCAGAACTCCATGAATGAGAATGAAAGGAACCCACTAAACAGGACAGACAATTAAACACAGGATACAAAGGAGTAAACAACACCAGGTAAACATCATGACAAACATAAGGCAGCACATTTCAATTACAACCATCAATGTAAACGGACTTAATTCTCCAATTAAGAGAAATAGACTGGCACAGTGGATTAGGAAACAAAATCCAACAATATGCTGTATACAAGAAACACACTTAACTCAAAAGGACATTCATAGGCTCAAAGTCAAAGGATGGAAAACAATACTACACGCCCCAGCACCTCAGAAAAAAAGCAGGAGTAGCAATTCTGCTCTCAGACAGTCTCAACTTCAAACCAAGAATGATCAAACGACACAAAGAAGGCCACTATATATTGGTCAGGGGAAAAATTCAAGAGCAAGAGGTAACACTCATAAATATCTATGCACCAAACATAGGAGCACCCAATTATGTAAGACAAATCTTAACGGACATGAAAAACGTAATGTGTAAGAACACAATCTTAACAGGAGACCTTAACACACCCTTATCTCAAAAAGATAGATCAACCAGACAAAAAATTAGCAAGGAAGTAGCAGAACTGAACCAGAGCTTGGAACAAATGGACCTGGTGGACATATGAACAGTGTTCCACCCAACCACAGCTGAATACACATTTTTTTCAGCTGCACATGGGTCATTTTCCAAAATAGAGCACATACTAGTCCAGAGGTCATGCGTAAGTATATGCAAGAAAATAGAAATTATCCCATGCATATTATCTGACCACAGTGCAATGAAACTGGAAATAAATGACAAAAGAAACCAGAAAAACCCACTAAATTCATGGAAACTAAACAACACCCTACTCAGCAATCAATACGTCGCAGAAGAAATTAAACAAGAAATTCAACAATATCTACAATTCAGTGAAAATTCAAGCACAACTTACCGGAATTTATGGAATGTGATGAAAGCAATTCTTAGAGGGAAAATCATAGCTATGAACTCACACATTAGGAAAACAGAACAGGAACAAATTAGCACTCTAATGTTGTACCTCCGACAACTAGAAAAAGAAGAGCAAACGAAACCCAGAGTGCAAAGACAGGAAGAAATCATAAAGATTAGAGCAGAAATTAATTCAATTGAGATGAAGAAAACAGCTCAAAGAATCCACAAATCAAAAAGTTGCTTCTTTGAAAAACTAAATAAAAGTTGATAAGCCTCTAGGCAACTTCATCAAACAGAGGCAAGAGAAAATTCAAGTACATGCAATAAAGAATGAAAAGGGTGAAATCACCAGAGACCCAGCAGAAATTCAGAAGATTATCAATAGTTACTTCGAGAATCTTTATACTCACAGAATAGAAGACACAGAAAAAATGGACAGACTCCTCGAAAGGTACAAATTACCAAAACTGAATGAAGAAGATATAACAACTCTCAATAAGCCGATAACAGCCAACAAAATACGAAACGTAATAAAAAGCCTACCGACAAAGAAAAGTCCAGGTCCTGATGGATTCACAGCTGAATTCTACAAGAAATTTACAGAAGATATAATCCCTACACTCCACAAACTCTTCAATGAAATTGAAAAGGAAGCCATTCTCCCAAAATCATTTCTGGAAGCAAGTATAATACTGATTCCAAAACCAGGGAAAGACACAACCAAAAAGGAGAACTATAGGCCAATCTCCCTCATGAGCATAGAGGCAAAAATACTCAACAAAATCCTAGCAAATAGAATACAGCAAATCATCAAGAAGATCATACACCATGACCTGGTAGGATTCATCCCAGGGATGCAAGGATGGTTCAATATTCACAAATCTATAAATGAAATACACTATATTAATAGACTAAAATCTAAAAACCACATGATCATCTCAATTGATGAAGAGAAAGCTTTGGACAAAGTCCAACACTCATTCATGTTCAAGGTCCTACAGAAAATGGGAATAGAGGGACTCTACCTTCACTTGATGAAAGCCATCTGTGACAACCCAAAACCTAATATAATCCTAAATGGGGAAAAACTGAAATTGTTTACTCTTAAATCAGGTGCAAGGATGTCCTCTATCACCCCTCCTACTCAAAATAGTCTTGGAATTATTACCAACAGCTATTAGAAAAGAGGGAGAAATAAAGGGAGTAAGAACAGGTAAAGAAGAAGTTAAATTATCACTATTTGCAGATGACATAATACTTTACTTGGAAGACCCCAAAAATTCCACCAAGAAACTACTAGAACTGATAGGGAAATTCAGTAGCATAGCAGGATACAAAATCAGTACTCAAAAGTAAATAGCATTCCTCTACACAGATAACAAGCACACTGAAAGGGAAACAATAGAAACAATACCTTTTACAATAGCACCGTGGAAAATGAAATACCTTGGGATTCATTTAACCAAGGAAGTCGAAGATCTTTTCATGGAAAATTACAACACCCTAAGAAAAGAGATTATAGAGGATTTCACAAAATGGAAAGATATTCCATGCTCCTGGATAAGAAGAACCAACATCGTGAAGATGGCCATACTCCCAAAATTGCTGTACAGATTTAATGCAATCCCTATCAAACTGCCACCAACATACCTCCCAGACACAGAGAAATCATTGCTAAAATTTATTTGGAACCACAAACGACTTAGAATAACAAAGGCAATCTTGGCCAATAAAGACAAGGCAGGAGGCATCACAATTCCTGACTTGAAATTATAATACAAAGCGACTGTGATAAAATCAACATGGTATTGGCAACAAAATAGACCTGAGGATCAATGGAATAGATTAGAAGGTGCAGACGCATCTATAAACACACTCAGCCATCTGATCTGCGACAAAGGGGCCAATTTTACTTACTGGAATGAAGATAGCCTCTTTAACAAATGGTGCTGGAAAACTTGGCTTTCTACATGCCGAAAACTAAAACTTGACCCAGTTCTATCACTAGGCACTAAGTTAAAGTCAAAAGGTTAAAGATCTAAACATTAAAACAGAAACAATCTCCTGGAAGAGAAAGTAGGAGGAACGCTTGAAGACAAAGGGGTAGGTAAAGAGTTCATGAACAAACATAGATTTGCACAGGAAGCACTTGAAAGACTCAACAATTTGGATCAACTCTTATTGAGGAGCTTAAAAGAAATTGTCAACAGAGTAAAAAGACAACCCACAAATTTTGAAAAAATCCTAACTAATAAGCAATCAGACAAAAGTCTGCTGTCTAGACTATATAAACAACTAAGATATAACAGGGCCCTCAAATTTAAAGACCCAATTCAGAAATGAGCATCTGAGATTAATACACACTTCTCAGAGGACAAAATTAAAGAAGCGAATAAATATATGAAAAAATGCTCCACATCACTAGTCATCCGTGAAATGCAAATAAAAGCAACACTGAGATATCATCTCACTCCAGAAAGAATGGCTATCATAAGGAAATCAACTAACAGTAAATGTTGGCGAGGTTGTGGGGAAAAGAAAACACTTCTCCACTGCTGGTGGGAATGTAGACTGGTACAACCATTATGGAGGTCAGTATGGAGACTCCTCAAAAGAGTAGGACTAGAAATCCCATTCAAGCCAGCTG